>VMDO01020801.1:0-36757 GCA_007922755.1 Pedetes capensis
TTTTCTTCCTTCTCCTCCCCTCCTCCTCCTCTTCTTCTTCTTCCTCCCCTTCTTCCTCCTCCTCTTCTTCTTCTTTCCTCCTCCTCCTCCTCCTCTTCTTCTTCTTTCCTCCTCCTCCTCCTCCTTCTTCTTCCTCCTCCTCTTCTTCTTCTTCTTCTTCTTCTTCTTCTTCTTCTTCTTCTTCTTCTTCTTCTTCTTCCTCTTCTTCTTCTTCTTCTTTTGTGGTACAATGGGTTGAACCCAGGACCTTGCACTTGCATGCTTTGCAAGTGCTATACCACTGAGTTGCAGCCCCAACCCATTTTTGTACTTTTTGAGACAGAGTTTCGCTAGATTATACAGATTGCCTCTGGTCTCAAATTTTCGAATCTTCTGCCTCTGCCTCCTGAGTTGCTGGGATTACAGATGTGTGCCACTATATCCTGTTATTCATAGGATTTTCAATGGCTGATTGTTTTCGGGATTGCTTCAAGAGAGGGCTGCCAGGTCCTTCTCCCATTTTTGTGGTGCTGGGGATCAAACCCAGGGCCTCAGAGAGTACAGAGTGGCAAAAATGGGATGGCAGCCTTCTCTGGAAGCAATCTCAAAACAATCAACCATTGAAAACTGTAGGAATAGCAGAGAAACACTGCTGTAGTGCCGGGCATGGCACAGTGTCTGGGAGTGTTTCGTTCTGTTGTGCATAGGGTCACTATGAGTTGGACTGACTTGACAGCTCCTAACATGTGCTCACTTGCCCTTCTGTTTTTCTGCCATGTTATGACATAGCACAAGTCCCTTACCAGAAGCCAAACAGACTCTGGCACCATGCTTATAGATCTCCTGGCCTTTGGAACTGTGGACCACAATAAAACTCTAGTTTTCATATAAATCACCCAGTCTCATGTATTCTGTTATAGCAACAGAAAATAGACTATGTCAGAGACCCAGCTCCATGTCCAGGAAGGCAGCTGTGGGATCTATGAAAACACTGACATATGAGCCAGAAAATCTGCAGTTGTGCATCATTTAGGACTCGTTTCATCTGTTAAGTAACAGACAAGTGTGGCTATCAGTGGTTCCAATCATAAAGACATTTATTATTCACTTAACACTGGCATTGTGAGCCTTTTTTAGATGCCTCGGAACTCCAATGAAACCAAGAACTTCATTTTTGGAGAAACGATTTTGAGCTAAAATGGATCGAACCTTCTGCTTGGGCCTTAGAGGGATCAAAGAGTCAGGGTATTCAGACAGAGTTCTTTTAAAAGATCCACTGTGTCATTAATGGATCCCATCACAGCAGAAGGGCTGGGATGTAGCTCAGTTAGTAGAGCACCGCTCTGCAGTCTCTGAGGTCCCAAGTTTGATTCCCAGCACCAAAAAAATGGGAGAAGGACATGGCAACCCACTCCCAATGCGATCCCGAAACAGCCATTGAAAACCCTATGAGGGTCGCTATGAGCAGGACACGACTCAACGGCACCTAACAACAACAAATCACAGCAGAAGCTAGAAGTAAAGATGGAATTATCCGAGGAAGATCTGCAGAGGAGCATCTTACCTAATGGAATGAATCCCCATGACATACACAGGAGATCCAGAAGCTTCCTCAGAACTTTCTACCAGCAGAGACACCGCCAGGCTGGACTGGCAGTCTAACGGGATGAGGAAAGGCTCTCAGACCCCTAAAATACCACAGGCAGGAAACAAGCTGAGGAAACTACTCAGTGAAAACCTATACTGCCCTTCAAGGGAAAGGAACAAGGGTGCCTAGAGCAGAGCTGTGCACGCAGAGGGCCCAGGCATGAACACAGGGCCTTGGAATGTCATGTTGCCCTTGCCAGATTTCATAATTGCTTGGGGCTGGTGATTTCTTTTGCTTTTCTATTTTCTCCCCTTTGAATTGTTGTTGTTGTTAGGTGCCATTGAGTCGAATCTGACTCATAGCGACCCTCATAGGGTTTTTAATGGCTGACTGTTTTGGGATTGCCTTGGGAGTGGGTTGCCACGTCCTTCTCCCATTTTGCAGTGCTGGGAATTGAACTCGGGACCTTAGAGAATGCACAACAGCGCTCTACCAACTGACCTAAATCCCAGCCCAAATGACTTGTTGTTGTTGTTGTTAGGTGCCATCAAGTTGGTATCTGACTCATAGCCACCCTCATAGGGTTTTCAATGGCTATTTCGGGATTGCCTTGAGAGTGGATTGCCAGATCCTTCTCCCATTTTTGCGGTGCTGGGAATTGAACTCAGGACCTCAGAGACCACAACACAGTATTCTACCAACTGAGCTAAATCCCAGCCCTTCCCCTTTGAATAGGAATGTCTAAACCAGCTATCCCGTGCCTGCTCCATCATTGCATTTTAAAAGCAGATAACTTGTGTTCTAGTTGTACCAGTCCAGAGAGGGACAGGAATTTTGCCCCAGGATGGGCTATACTCAGAGGCTCATTCATACCTGGTCCAGATTACAAGACTTGAGGCTGAGGAGCTGATGAGATTTGAACTTTGAGTTGACGCTGTCATGACTTAGACATGTGGCGGGGGGGATGGGCTGAATGCATGTGGGTTGGTGGTGAATCTTTTAAGGTTGGAGGATAACAACATAATGACAGTTGTAGATACTGCTAACACTACTGTTAACTGTTGCATACATTGATAATTGAGGAAAATACTCAATTTCTGTTAGAATTTGGTGAAAATAATGACGTAACTTTTTTTTCTAACCAATTTCAGAAAGGCCCATGTTAAGAATACTTGGTGGGGGAATTGGGACAGACAGTCAGTGGTAGAGTGTATGCTTGGCATGCGTGAGGCCCTGGGTTCAATCCTCATTCCCCACTCCCCCTTCAAGAAAAACAAAAAATATCTAAGCAAAAGGAAGCGGGAGGAGGCAGTCTCTGGGAGGCACTAAGCTCTTTATACTTCACCTCTACCTTGTCCTTGTCCTTGTCCGTGGTGAGTGGGCAAAGTTTCCCTCGTGTCACAAAATAATTGCCACAACTTCAAGCATCACATCCTGACACCCCACCTTCCAAATCTGGAAGGGAAGAAGGAAGGATGGAGGAAAACAGGATGACGAAGACCCTTTATGTAAGCTACTCTTACCTTTCGTCAGGTGTGAAAAGATTCCTGGAGGTCCTCAGCACCTCCATTCCTTTGATCTATATGTCACATGGTCATCTTGCCAAGTGATCTCTGGCAAAGGGGAATCAAGGTGCCAGGATTGGCTTAGACCAGGGGTCAGCCAATTTTTTTTGTTGTTGTTTTGTTTTTTTGTGGTACTGGGGGTTGAACCCAGGGCCTTGCGCCTGCATGCTCTGCAAGTGCTGGACCACTGAGCTGCACCCCCAGCCCATTTTTTTACTTTTTGAGACAGGGTCTCGCTAAGTTACACAGACTGCCTCTGGTCTCGAACTTGTGATCCTCCTGCCTCCACCTCCCGAGCTGCTGGGATTACAGGCGTGTGCCACTGCGCCCGGCAATGTTTTTGACAAAGGGCCAGCTAATAAATATTTTAGGCTTTGTAGGCCATATCACTTGTGTAGCGATTATTTAACTCTGCTGTAGTGCTGGGAAAGAAGCCACAGTAAAAACATAAACCAGCAAATGTAGCTGGGGCTTTTTTTTTTTTTTTTTTTTTTTTTGCACTACTGGGGTTGAACCCAGGGCCTCACACTTGCATGCTTTGCAAGTGCTGACCACTGAGCTCTGCCCCCAGCCCATTTTTTTATTTTTTGAGACAGGGTCTCGCTAAGTTATGCAGACTGCCTTTGGTCTCGAACTTGTGATCTCCTGCCTCTGCCTCCCGGGTCGCTGGGATGACAGGTGTGCGCCATCAAGCCTGGCTCTGGCCTTCACATTTTGTAAAAATACAGAATGCTAAGCCAGGCATGGTGGCATACTCCTGTAATCCTAGCACTGGGGTGTCTGAGGCAGGAGGATCACTGCAAGTTCAAAGCCGCCTTGGACTACACAGCAAGTTCCTGGGCAGTCGGAGCTACATAGCATGACCTTGTCTCAATTAAAAAAAGAAAAAACATTTAGAATGCTCAACTAAATTAATTAAATTGCACTTTTTCTTTCTTTGTTTCTAGGAATTGAACTTAACCTCACATGTGCTAGGCACACACTTTACCACTAAGCTACACCCCCAGCCTCAAATTTAAATTTCAGATCAATAACAAATGCCGTTTTTTTTTTTTTTTTTTAGGTACTGGGAGTTGAACCCAGGGCCTCGTGCTTGCATGCTCTGCAAGTACTGGACCACTGAGCTGCACCCTGAGCCCATTGTTTTACTTTTTTGATACAGGGTCTCACTAAATTATGCAGATTGCCTCTGGTTTCGAACTTGGGATCCTCCTGCCTCCACCTCCTGAGCTACTGGAATTACAGGTGTGCACTACCGCACTCAGCTAACAAATGCTTTTTTAGTACAGATAGAGCTCATACAATATTTGGGATATACTTAATACTTAAAGGAAATGTTTATGCTTTGCCTGAAATTCTAATTTAACTGGGCATCTTATGTTTTACCCAGCAGCCATTGTTGTTGTTAGGTGCCACTGCCAAGTTGGGTCTGACTCAAAGCGACCTTATGCACAACAGAACAGAACACTCCCTGACACTGTGCTATGCCCAGCACTATGTCAGTGCTTCTTTACCATTTTTCAACGGCTGATTCTTTCAGGATTCTTTTGGGAGTGGGATGCCAGGTCCATCTCCCAGTTTTGCAGTGCTGGGGATCGAACCCAGCACCACATAGCACCCAGAGCAACGCTCTACCAACTGAGCTAAGTCTCAGCTCTGCAACCATAAAGGTAGTTCTTACGTTGATCAACTCATTAGTTTGCCGGAGGAAGTCCTGTTTTTAGCACTACAAATCCCACATCTAGGGAACCCTCTTATTCCATGGCAAATGGGGACAGGTTGTCAGCCTACCAATAAAACATGTGGACATAGAAATTTGAATTTCATATAATTTTACTGTTCCACAATTACTCTTCTTCTGATTTTATGTATTTGTGTGTGTGTGTGTGTGTGTGTGTGTGTGTGTGTGTGTGTACATGGTTGGGGTTTAGCTCAGTTGGTAGAATGCTGGCTCTGTGCACTTTGAGGCCCTGGGTTTGATCCCCAGCCCTGCAAAAATGGGAGAAGGACATGGCAGCCCACTCCCAAAAGAATCAGCCATTGAAAACTCTATGAATAGCAGAGAAGCACTGACACAGTGCCAAGCATGGCACAGTGTCAGGTAGTGTTTCATTCTGTTGTATATAGGGTCACTAGGAGTTGGATCCAACTTGATAGTACCTAACAACAACAACAACAAATATATATATATATACACACATACATACATATATATACATATATATAAACATATATATAAACGTATACATACATATATATATAAACATATACATACATACATATATATACATATATATATGTATATATATATGTATGTATGTATAGATATATACACACAAATACAACCCCTTTAAATATTTTAGCTCTCAGGCTGCACAGAGACCAGGCAGCGGGCCTAATGTAGTACTAATGTAGTATGTGGTCAGTTGGTTACCCACTCCAGGCTTAGACCATCCATGACTTCTCTCTTGGGGACAGGCATATTGCTACTCAAACAAAATTATCATTCTTTTAGTAAAGAAGACAGCGAATGGCTGTTGGAGGCCAAGGAGAGTGTCTGCCAAAGAGTGGCTATCCCCTTTCTGGAAGACCTTGTATATTTAATTCTTAAGACTGCTGCTGGCCATGGACTCCTCAGCCTTCACCTCTTGGGCCTCTTTGTGGCCTCTCAAGCTTAAGCTTCCCTTGAAAGCTGTTCAGACCATCGAAGGATGTTCTAGACGTCCTGTTCTCATTATGTGTTGCCCGCACTCAAGAGCGAGTCCATTGGTGTCTCTGCGCCCTGGCTCTCTGAGTTTCCCTAGCTCGCTGTGCCTGAGACAAGACCTCTCTCGTCTTGAAGGGCACTGAGTTTCTTGGTTCACATGGCACACACTGATGGAGGTGAGCGCATCTGGATGGCAGGAGAGCCCGTCATGGAGCGCGCTCTTTTCTATTGGAGGGAGAGGGCAATGAGATTCAAGTAGCTCCCTCCTCCCCCTGCACTATGCACTCCCTTCATGTGGACGGAACTCCGCCCTGGAGGACCAACGGAGAGAAAGTCACCCATTCCCAAATAGTGTACGATGTACTGGCCCTGCTACCCCGCTCCCAGCTGAACAGAGCTCCTGATGGCGCGTGTTTATCTGTACTTCGAACCCAGTTAGGACAAATGATCATTTCCTTGGTTTGCTGCGTCTCCTTAGCCATCAGCAAAGCCACATGGAGTTCACATTGTTTTGCCTTTGCCATCAGCAGCTTTTGTGATCAGATTTAGAAAGTGGTTGTAAAAAACTGGCTTCAGACCCCAACTTGGTGATACCAGGAGATTTCGTTCTTTCCTGTCCAAAATTTAGAGGAATTCCCCCCTAGGCAGTCGAAAGAGAGAGTGAGTGAGTGAGATGCTAAATTTTGTGACTTTTAAAAGGCCTGTCTCTTCTAAATGAGTGCGCAGTCATTCCATGGGATCTGAGAGGAGATAAAGAAATGCATATTGTTGTTGTTAGGTGCCGTCGAGTCGGTATCCAACTCATAGCAACTCTCATAGGGTTTTCAATGGCTGACTATTTTGGGATTGCCTTGGGAGTGGATTGCCAGGCCCTTCTCCCATTTTTGTGGTGCTGGGAATTGAACTCGGGACCTCAGAGACTATAGTGCAGCACTCTACCAATTGAGCTAAATCCCAGCCCACAAATAAATGCGTAGAAAGAAAAAAATATGACTGTCCTCATCCACTGATCTTTCTCTGTTCTTCAAGTTTATTTTAATTTTATTTTGCAGTGTTGGAGATAAACCCAGGGATTCACATATGCTAGGCAAGAGCTCTACCGCAGAGCTACTTCCCTGTCTTTCTGAGTTTTGAGATGGACCGAAGGACACCTATGGAGTTGTAATGCCGAGAAGAAAGGTCTCTTGTAGCCAGTCCCTAAGGAGCACCAGTTAGTGAAGCCAATGGTCTTCCTGATAAAGTTGAGCACTCATTACTTGCTCTGAGCATTAGCAGATTCCTGCCATCTGCAGGGGTCCTGGGGGACAAGCCACCTCGCTGGAACACCACAGCATGTCCCCTGCCTGGCCACACAAGGCTGCTCACGTCTCTCCTGATCATCTCCTTACTGTTGGCACTCTTTCCTTTCTCTGGGTCATGGTGTGAGGAGTAGTCTAGGTGACCCTGAGGGGCGTGTCTGCGTCTACCCTCCGCAGACGTCCTAAGCACGGGGAGGCCACGGAGTTCATTCCTCTGGATTCCTCTCCTTCCCAGGATGCACTTCAAGGGAAACAGAGGAGTCCTGTACGTGTCAAGCTGCTACTTGTCCTTCCCCCAAAGAGCACCTTCTTCACCGACAATTACCACACCATCATAAACACCCAGGAGAGACATGATGTAAAAATGAAATTACCGAAAACATTTCTGGACTAACACTTGGCTTTATATAAACTCACAGGCAATCCTATAAGGCACTCAAGCAGATTATGGGTTTGAGCAAAGCTGGAAAATTGCTGCCATTATATTGTTATTATTAACACCTTGTAATTAGCCCTAAGGAATCCCAAAGTTCTCTTTCTTGATTTGGCTTTAATGAAAGAAAATTGCTACCTTTGCAAGTTGGATGGCGCCCGTTCTGATTAACCTTAAGTATATAGGACTATTATTTTGAAAATGTTTGCTGTCATGTGAATATTAGCATTACATACAACTGGGAAGGGGTTGGAGGCAGGGAGGGTGGAGGGGAGGCCCTCTCTGCTCTTCTTCTCTCTTCTCCCTCCCATCCCCCTCAAAGGAAGATGAATCATGGGCTGACTTCAGCGATGGTCCTTGCTTGGAAGATCAAGAATGAAAGCCCTGTTAAGGCCATGACCACAATTGCTTGGCCTTTGCCAAGCTCCAGCGGCAAGACTGTGGGCTGCCAGCCTCTCTACCTGTCGACAGCAGAGACCGGTCGACTGTCAAGGGTGGTTGGATCATTCCATTGAGGGGGACCCACGGGGCTGAGATCACACGGGAGTTCGCGCCTAGTGCAATAAAGCAGATTTTATGCGCACATCCCAGGGCGCTCCGGAGGCCCCTGCACAGCCTTCACATGCACAGTGTCTCCAACGAAGGGCCGCCAACGTCCATAAAAGATCCTTCAACTCCCTCCCACAGGCTGTGCAGTATTTTCATTACCTTCTCTGGGAAAGCCATACATTAAAGAGAGCTCGTTTGATCTTATCTGTAATTAATTTGTATTTTGATGACACGGAGGAGGAATTTTTACATGCGGTTCCTTACCTGTTCATTATTTTCCGCTTTTGAACTTCTGTGACCGCTTCATAACTCAGGCTGAAGCAAGGCAGGCTGACATTCCCCCCACCCACCTTGCAGGAAGGGGAAGGTGTTGCCTCTCACATGGAGACAAATTGCTTTGAATAACGACTGGGTGCAAAATTAGTCATGCATAATTGAAAAACTCTATAGATGAATGCTAAGGAACTTGAGATGATCAGTTTACATAGATGCTTGAAGCTTGCCTTCTTGGTGGACGCTGTTCTAACTCACCTTAGACCTTGGCCATGGGGCCATCGTTTTCATTTATTTGGGTAATTCCTCTCCTCTCTTTGTTGTTGTTGTTAGGTGCCGTCGGGTCGGTATCCGACTCATAGTGATCCTCATAGGGTTTTCACTGGCTGACTGTTTTGGGATTGCCTTGGGAGTGGATTGCCAGGTCCTTCTCCCATTTTTGCGGTGCTGGGAATTGAACTCCGGACCTCAGAGACTGCATCGCAGCGCTCTACCAACTGAGCTAAATCCCAGCCCCTTTTCCTCCCTTAAGAAGCTGAAAAAGCCTATTTACAGGGAGGGATAATACTGCAACAATATGTATAATGTTGTTGTTGTTGTTGTTAGGTGCCATCAAGTCGGTATCTGACTCATAGCAACCCTACATACAACAGGGGAAACACTATTGTCAGTGCTTCTCTGCTGTTCATAGGGTTTTCAATGGGGAATTGATTTTTGGGAGTGGATTGCCAGGTCCTTCTCCCAATATGCATAATGTTGTTGTTGTCAGGTGCTGTGGAGTCGGTGTCCAACTCATAGCGACCCTTATAGCGTTTTCAAATGGCTGATTGTTCCGAATTGCCTCGGGAGTGGGTTGCCACATCCTTCTCCCATTTCTATGGTTCTGGGAATCGAACCTGGGACCTCAGAGACTGCAGAGTGGCGCTCTACCAACTGAGCTAAATCCCAGCCCCCAATATGCATAATAGTAATAGTAATAATAGCAAAAATGATGCCGCTGAAGGAGTGGGTGTCTCATGGATGTGCAAAGGAAGGGATGTGTCTTAGAACAAGACATTTCATTAGCCTGATCCTCTTCTGAGCTCACGGAGAAGTGACAGGAAACATTCCATGTGTTCCTAGGAGCCAAAGTCTAGAAACTTCCCTACACATTTGACATTTTTGCGCACTTCCCCAGTTGGCCACCCTCACCAGGAAGCACACTGTTGGAAATGTCACCCCTTTTGGGGAAACCCAGTTGGCTTGTCTGTGTTCTGAGCACACCGGCTGGAGGAGTTGGGGTGTAGCTCTGTGGTAGAGCACCCATCGGGCACCTGCAAGGCCCCGGGTTTGGCTCACAGCCCCTGAACAGCACAACACCCCAACACCACCCGACACCAGCTTGAGGCTATGCTGTCGGGCACCCTGAATAGATCTGGGTTGAATCCCACCCTTGTCTCTGACCAAGGGGGCCCATTTGGGGCAAAGGTTTTCATCTACCCAGCTCACAGGCACCTCAGGTAGGGTGCAGGTTACAGATGGAACAATGCACCCCTGCACAGAGTATATGCTGCCTGTGGTCTTCTCCCTCTCTTTCTTTCTTTCCTTCCTTCCTTCCTTCCTTCCTTCCTCCCTTCCTTCCTTCCTTTTTCTTCCTTTCTTCCTATCTCTTTCTTTCTTTTCTTTCTTTCCTTTCTTCCTTTCTTGTGGGCTGCCCAGAAATCCCAGTAAAGCCTTTGTTCTGGCAGCTCCTGCAAGCATTTAATCTCCAGGCTGGTCTCAGTTTCTCTCCCATGTAATGGGATAATAAGACGGGCCAGCTGCCCATCTCTGAGGATGAGAAGAAGATGAATGAGCTAATGTTTATGAAGGGCTTTGCGATCTCCCTCTGAACACGTCTTCAGACGGAGTTTTATGGGCATATTAAGACATCTGTCATCTGTGGGAAAAAAATCCAAACAGGATAATATAATCATAATTCAAAGGAGCTAATGAGAATACTATATGTATAAATTCACCACCTTGATTGCTTGTTTATTGAGTTATTTCAGAGGGCTGGGTGCATGCCTGCTCTGGTCCCCAGGGTGTGTGGTACTCTGGTCCTCACACTCTCCAGGAGAATAGATGCATCTGGCAGTGTTCAAAAGCCAGGGTGCCTGTCAATTAAGGACATAGAGCAAAGGAGCCTTGCCATGTGTAAAGCTGTGGAGGGAAGGGACGAGACCTGTTCTAATCTCCGAGTGTTGCCTCCCATAGACTTGCTCCATCCCTCATCATTAAATAATGAGAGGAGTTATACATTGCTTGCCTTAGTCAGGAATTTGTCTCTCCTGGATTGACATTTAGAGATTAGAAATCATCAGTCAGTATGAAATAATAGAGCTACTTGGGAAGAGAGCAGGTCTGGGTCAAAGGGACCACAGGGGCCCTATCACCCTGTTCCTCAGCCTTTTGTTCTTTAGCATCTCTCTAAGGAGACTTTTGGACTGGGATTTAGCTCAGTTGGTAGAGCGCTGTTCTGCAGTCTCTGAGGTCCTGAGTTTGATTCTCAGCACCGCAAAAATGGGAGGACATGGCAATCCACTCCCAAGGCAATCCCCAAAAAATCTGCCATTGAAATCCATTGAAACTGCCATTGAAACTGCCATTGAGGGTCGCTATGAGTCGGACACACGACTTGACAGCACCTAGCAACAACAACAACAAGGAGACTTTTAGGTGTTTTTCTCCTAATCACCGATCTCTACACCCCCATGATACTGGAATCCCAGATACATTGCTGTCTGTTTTATGTACTGAATGGGAACCTACACTTTATATATAAAAAAATTATTTTTTGGCCCTCCCTACTCCAGGAAGCAATATTGCCACTCTGAGGGCTGTATCCACCCTCTGAGCAGGCATGCTTTGGCATGACATGAGGTGACAAACATTCCGCTTGTCAGCAAAAGCCAAAGACGGAACTTGGCCTCCATGCGGTTCTCATGCCCATTTCCCAAAGTGGACATTATTTCTTATAGGGAAATCTTGGACAGATTCTCAGGATTCAAAATAAAGGACTGGTTGAGTAAGTTATGATGTGTTCATAAAATGAAACTGATTCATATATTTTACACACAAACGGGTCACACACGGCTGTTCAGAGGACAATTACGAAGGGAAAACAGCAAGTTGCCAAGTCGTATATCATGCAGGACAGTTAGAAAAGGCTGCAGTTGTACCAGCTAGAGTTATTGCTGGGTTGCAGAATTTGAAGGGATTCCTCTTCCCTTCCTGAATCCTTCTTTCTTTCCCTTTCCCTCCCTTCCTCCCTCCCCTCCCTTGTTCCCTCCCCTCCCTTCCTCCCTCCCTCCTTCCCTCTTTCCTTCCTTCCTCCTTCTCCCTCCTTCCTTCCTTCCTTCCTTCCTTCCTTCCTTCCTTCCTTCTTTCCTATTCTTTTAGTTTAACATATTTTCTAGTTTTTCTGTAAGGAGCATGTATAATTGTATACTTACAATGAAAAAGTCCTCACACCATAGATTCCTGAAATACTGTCAATTGCACGGTAGGATGAGGATTGCACACAGCAGTCCAGGCTGTCCGTTTGGTGAGGACTGTGTGGCGGTTGGTCTCCAGGTTGTCAGTGAAGGATGGCGACCGTCTGCTCTCTCTTTCAGGTGTTAAATCATCAGATCTCCCTTGAAGCCATAGCTCAGGATCCCTGACTCACCCTTCAGTCTGAGAAGGCAATCAATCTCAAACCACTTACTGTTCCAGTCTGAGTGAAGACAAAACAATGAAGGAAGGGGAGTGTGGGTCAGAGGACGTGGGTCCTCTCTCTGGGCTTCTAGTGTCTGAGCCACTGGAGGGCCAAGAATGGGCACAGCTCTGGCGATCCCTGTGCAGAACTGTGTCTATGGTAGTCTTTCTCTCTCTTTTTCCTTCCTTCCTTCCTCCCTCCCTCCCTCCCTTCCTTCCTTCTATCCTTTCTTTTTCTTTCTTTCTTCCTATCTCTTTCTTTCTTTTCTTTTTTTTCTCTCTCTCTCTTTCTTTCTCTTTTCTCTCCTTCCTTCCTTCCTTCCTTCCTTCCATCCTTTTTCTTTCTTTCTTCCTATCTTTCTTTCCTTTCTTTCTATCTCTTTTCTTTCTTTCTTTCTTTCTTTCTTTCTTTCTTTCTTTCTTTCCATCTTTCTTTCCTTCTTTCTACCTATCTCTTTCCTTCCTTCCTTTTCTTTTTCTATTTTTTATTAATTATGACAATTCCATATATTCATTTCATTGTACATTGCTCACGTTCTATTCCCCCTTACCCTCTCATGACCCTCCTCCCCCATCCCCTGCCTCCCCACCGAATGTCTTTTTTGTCAATTGATGCTGTCTGGGTCTCTATTGTATTTGTTGAGCACTTGGTACAGAACAGGACCATGGGTAACAAAAATGTTTCTAAATGAATGAATGAAGCTGTTGGCCTTGAATTGATCAGTACCGCTAGAAGTTCCAACAGGGCTATTTGCCATAGAATTAGCACTGAGTAGCAATGAATGTCTTGATGAATTTAACAGACAGAAGTTTTCTTTATAGAAATGTTACTCATCCTACTCTGAGAGGTTAATAATTATGGATCCCATTCCATTTTCCTTCTTTTTTTTGTGTGTGGTACTAGGAGTTGAACCCAGGGCCTTGCGCCTGCATGCTCTGCAAGTGCTGGACCACTGAGCTGTGCTCCCAGCCCATATTTTTTTTTTACTTTTTTGAGACAGGGTCTCACTAAGTTACGCAGACTGCCTCTGGTCTCCAACTTGCAATCCTCCTGCCTCCGCCTCCCACCATTTTCCTTCTTGACTTTGGTTTCTTCATACCTCAGGGACTTTGCACTTGCTATAACTTCTACCTGGAACATAACCACCTCAAACCATTTGTTGTTTTAACTCATTGTCATTTTCCCAAGGACCCCCCTCACCCTCTCCAGCAGGTTGAGCCCCTATGGCTCCTCTCAGAACTCACTGTATTCCCCTCTGCCTTCTTTGGCTTTTATGAAGGTCATAATAATATACTTACATGAGCAATTAGTTAATCATATTAATGAACAGCACTTAATGAGTGCTTACTAAGAACCCAGCATGGTACTAAATGACTTAATCCTGAGCTCATCATCACCTAATCCTCAGGACAATGCCATGAAGCATTACTATTATTGTCACCCTACAGGAGTGGAACCTGTGGCTCAGAGGGATCAGCCAGTTAGCCAAAGCAGCACAACCTGTTTGTAGTAAGGTCAGCATTACTGTCCAAGCTGCCCACTCCCAAAGGCGTACACAGAGAGCTTCTGGGGCAAAGTCCCCCGTCGTGTATCCCATGGGAGCAAAGCTACATGTTGAGAAATTAGGAGGTCCCACATGAAAATACAGGTGTGCTATTTCTTTTGAGCCTGCAGCCGTAGCCCTGTGGCATCGGATCCCGTCAGATCTCAGAAGCTAAGCAGGGTTGGGCCTGGTTAGTACTTGGATGGGAGACCGCCTGGGAAGACCAGATGCTGTAGGCTTAGGAGACGGACCCAGCAACCCACTCCCAAAAATCATTCTGCCATTGAAAACCCTATGAACAGCAGAGAAGCACTGACAATAGTGTTTAGCCTGTTGTATGTAGGGTCGCTCTGAGTCGGATACTGACTTGATGGCACCTGACAACAACAATTGCTTTTGAAAAATTGACAGATATGAAACACTGGGCTCCACCCCTCATGCCAACCATCACTGAATCACTACTTTCCCTTTGGGGTGGGACACATTCACCACAGCTTGCCAGCCCTCGTCTCCCGCAGGCTCAGGGTTTGCCATCCAGGCACTGTGCTGCTGCTTCCATTGTCGATTTCATATTTATTGTCCCTGGGCTGGAATTCAGGGCACTCAGGGGGCACACAGGGTAGTGGGAGAGACAGACGTATGAAGGCAATAGCAGAGCAGGAAATAAATTCTAGAATGTGGATGGCATGGACATCCCGCCTGGGTACATGGTACAGTGGGCAGTGATGTCAGCCCCCCAGATTAGGGCATCTTCCATAGAATTTCAAGAGGTGGAATAGATTTTTTTTTTTCCTGGAGGATTAGGGGACAAGTCCCTTAGCAGACAGAACAGCACATGCCAAGTGCTAGAGATCCTACACGTGGTGGGATGTTCTTAGAACCTGAAGTGGTTTAGCATGGCTGAAGCTAGGGAAAGGGAGAGGACAGAGATTGAGGCTGTGAAGGGGGATGAGTCAGATGACAAAGGGCCTTATGTGGTAGGGTCATGTGCTGCTATCACAACATTCTACAAAATGGGGACATTCTAAACCATAGCAACTTAATGATCACAGTCAGGAATCCTGCAAAGTCCAAAGTCAAGGCACTGGCATTTGCTGTATGGTGGAGACTTCTTGCTGAATCCCCAAGTGGCAGAAGAGGCGAATGCTGTGTCCTCACATGTGGGAAGGTGGGAATGGTAAGCAGGGCCTAAGCTGCTTCTTTCCATCTTTTTTTTTTTTTTTCCGTACTGGGGAGCTGAACCCAGGGCATCACCTATACGTTGTAAGTGCTCTATCACTGAGCTGCAACCCCAGCCTCCTTTATATGTTTTGTTATATTATTATATTTTGTTATATTATATTGTTATATTATATTATATTATATTATTATTATTATATTATTATATTATACATATTATTATTATATTATTATTATTATATATTATATTATTATATTATATTATATTATATTATATTATTGTTTTGTTATATTATATACTTTGTAAGTGCTCTATCACTGAGCTGCAACCCCAGCCTCCTTTATATGTTTTGTTATATTATTTGTTTGTTTTTCAGTACTTGGAGGTTGAACACAGGGCTTTATGCATGCTTCTTGCAAGCACTCTATCCCTGAGCCACATACCTTAGCCCAACAAGGGCTGGCACGCAAGGGCATGCCTGTGATCCCAGTGACTCCAGAGGCAGGGGCAGGAGGATCACAGGTTCAAGGTCATCGGAAGCCTGCATTATTCAGCAAGACCCTGCTCAAGTTAAAGAAATTTAAAAAGGGGGCTGGGGATGCAGCTCAGTTGCAGAGTGCTTGCAAAGTATGCATGAGGACCTAGGTTCAGCCTCTAAGTATTGCAAAAAAAAAAAAAAAAAAAAAAAAAAAAAAGCAGCAAGGCAGCCCTCACCCCGTGAGCCCCTGATGATGATTAAATGAGCAAGCATTTCAATAGCAGCCAGCACAACTCACCAGGGCTGGAGGTTGCAGAATTGTTGGTTTCCTTCTTTCTTTTTACATCAGTTTAACGAAAATAAAATAGTCTGTGGGCTTGTCAGGAAATATGAAGCTTTGGTTGTGGACGAAGTATGGGACTTGATCAATGACGTGACTAGGAACCCGAGAGACATCAGACCGGTCAGCTTCATAACACGGACATGTGCGTGATGACTTCAACAATAAAGGTTATTCACTTCCACGGATATTTATGGTCTTGGGCTGGGCTATGTCTGAGAAACACTCAGCCCATGCACCCAGAAATGGTTGGCTCCATTTGGAAGTTGGAAACTGGTCACATAGTTATCACCATCTCTGAAAGAAAACCAGAGACAGGTATGTCATTTGTTATCCAAGGGGGAAATGCAACAGATGTTATTAAAGAAAGTGTGCCCATTTGCCTCCAATGTTCTCGGGTGCCCTCCTGCTGAGGTCACCCCTATAGGTTTCTGTAGAAAAGGCCAGCTGAAGAGATGGGAGGAGCATCCGATTCCTAGGCCTCACCCCAAGATCTTGTCCATAAAGTCAAAGGATTATGTAGTCAAGGCTAGAGCTGTAGAGTTTATTAGCGGCTAAGTTATGGCTGTAGTGAAAACTGGGAGAGAAAGGGCTGTGGTCTCAATATGGTTAGAGCTTGTCTGTCAAGGGCTCATGTGCTAGAGACTTGGTCTCCCATGTGACATTATTAAGAGGTGGTGGAACCTTTAAGAGGTGGGGCCTATTGGATGTAATTAAGTACATTGCCCTCAGAAGGAATTAATGCTGGTTTCCAGAGTGAATTAATCCCTTCAAGAATGGGTTGTTATAAAAGAACAAGGCTGGTCTCTTGCTGTTCTCTGACTTTGTCTTGCCTATGATCTCTCCCTCTCACATACACTACACTGTGGTATACCTGCCATGTGTGACATAGTCAAGGGGCCCTCACCAGAGATCAAATGGGTAGGTTGCTTAATCTGGGACTTTCAGTCTCCCAAACTGTTGAGCTACATAGACCCCTTCTCTTTATAAGCATCCAGCTTCAGGCATTTTGTTATAGCAGTGGAAAATGGGATAATATAGGTGGACTTGGGGAAGAGGCACTGCTTTGTCACTGGGCGGGAAATTGACCAGAGCCAATTACAGGGAGGCAGCCTGAGCCCCAGGGTGGTTCCCAGGGGGAAGGGGCCATATGACTGTCACCTAATTGTCAACTTGTAAAACTTTTCCATAAGAAACACTTCTATGCAAGAAAGTCTGCTCTGGTGCCCCAGAGACACCCTGTCTCCTGGGAGCCCATTCCTTTGGACCATGAGGATGAGCCCTCCTCCTACAGGCTGCCTATAGCAAGAGAGACCACACCATTAGAAAGGTGGGACAGTGGGGAGAAAGGCAACTTTTCCCAATTGCTCCAGAAGGCAGGACCTGCATTTTTGCGTACTCCTTTCCATGGGAATCTCTCTTATTTGTTTGTCTCTCTGGGCTGGGGTTTAGCTTAGTTGGTAAGGTGCTGCTCCTCCCTCTCTGAGGGTGCAGGTTTGATCCTCAGCACTGCAAAAATGGGAGAAGGCTGTGGTAATCCACTCCCAAAGCAATCCCCAATCAGCCGTTGAAAACCTTATAAGGGTAGTGATGAGTGGGATCCAACTCCACAGCACCTAACAACAATAAACCCTCTCGTCTTGTCTTCTGCTCCTCTCTGTAGTTCCCAGAGCTCTAACCTGAGCTTTTTCCTTTTTCTGGGCCTCTGACTGGCCTCTCTGCCTGTAGTCTCAGGCACACCAGTCTGGCAGCCTTCTGTACCTACTGTGTAGGCGCTTCTCTAAAAACTCTCTGCTAGCTCATTGCCCTTGGCTTTAATTGAATTCATTTGTTAAAGCCCTTTGATTCTCTCTTCTTGATCCTCACAATTCCGTAAGATATGATAGATAACAGTGTGCTGCTTATAAAACCTTTTTCAAAAAAATGTAGCCCGGGCACAGTGGCACAAGCCTGCAATCCCATCGTCTCGGGAAGTGGAGGCAGGAGGATTGCAAGTTCGAGACCAGAGGCAGTCTGCATAACTTAGTGAGACCCTATCTCAAAAAGTAAAAAAAAAATGGGCTGGGGGTACAGTTCAATGGTCCAGCACTTGCAAAGCATTCAGGCACAAGACCCTGGGTTCAACCCCCAGTACCACAAAAAAAAAAAAAAAAAAAAAAAGTTATAAATAGGGTCAACAGTGATCATTCTTTTCAACTCCTTTATCTAAATCCTTTCTCCTAGATTGGCGTCATTCATGTTTGTGTGTTCTTACCGATTGATGTCTCTCTGCCTGTACTTACGTACAAACCCGTATAATTTGGAGAATCTAGAAATATGAATGGAATCACAGTGTGCATTTTTGCTCAGTAGCTTGTTGTTTCCCCTGAACAGCATTCCCTTTGGTAATTCTTTATGTTATTACAAAGGGATTCTCTTCATTTTTTTTTTTAAATGAGCTAATATCCCATATTATGGATATACCACAATTTTTTCTTTTCACCACTGGAGCATTGAACCCAGAGCTTCACGCATGCTAGTAATTGCTCGACCACTGAGATGCACCCTCAGCCTGTTTTTATTTTTTATTTTGAGACAGAGTCTCCTTAAATTGTACAAGCTGCCTCTGGCCTTGAACTCATGATCCTCTTGCCTCAGCCTCTCGGATTGGTGGGGTTATAGTAGTGCACCCTGGCACTGGGCTCTACCACGATTTATTGAGCCAGTATCTCCTGAAACACATTCAAGTTGTTTATGTATGTAGCCGTTTAAACAACACTCTAGTGAACATCCTCAAACACGTCCTGTGTGGGTGAGAATTTTTGTGGGAGCTATTCCTGTGAGTAGGATTGCTGAGCGAGAGGGTAAATTTGCTCTTGGAGGTGCAATTGTGGGGATATTGTTTGTTTACATTCTATGCCTCTGCACCGCTCTCAGACAGGTTTCCTTGTTCAGGTGCTATCTGGCCTCACTCTGACCACATAGCCACAGCCTTAACACATACAGATTTGCCTCCGCTATCCCATTCTTTGGTCGTCTCCTTGACTACATGGAAGTATCCATCTTTCTCCTCTGCCTGCCTGGCCCACTTATCAGTATGACCACAGCTACATTTCATTGTCCCTGGATCACCTCTCTGCTGAAAGCTCATAGTGCTTTGTTCACAGACCTTTATTCAGGCACAGGGCACATTGTGTTACCATTTTTTACTTGACTATCATTTCCGACTTGGCCCTGAGCTACTCATGGGAAAGGCTCCATCTTATTGATGTCTATATCCCTGGTACCCCAAACTGAGTCTGGTCAGGGAAACACAGAGCAGAGGATGCCGAGAGAAGTGGCAGATGAGCAGGTGAGTTTATGTTCTGAAAGATTTCCAGGGAACAGAAGAGGTTTATTTTCCATCTCTGCTCGTTTCTAGGAAGGAAATGACCAATTCTGATTTCCAGGTCTAAATTCTCAGAACCTGTAAATGCTACCTTATGTCATAAGAGGGATTTTGCAGGTAGGATTAAATTATAGATCTTGAGATAGCAAGGTTTTTCTGGATTATCTGAGTGGCTCCTAAAGGCCACAGTGTCCTATAAGAGGGAGGCAGAGGGAGACTTAACACAGAAGAGAAGGTACAGTTGTTATACGGGAGACATGGGGACTGCAAGTAGGGAGCTTCAGAGCATGATCCCCGCAATCTGCCACCAAAACTTCGGTCCTTTTATTCAGTGTGTAACACAGAAGTTATAGTAGGGAACACAGATAAGGTTTTGTAAAGATGTTGTTTTTAGGTCCCATCGAGTTGGTGTCCAACTCATAGCAACCCTGTGTACAACAGGTGAAACACTATTGTCAGTGCTTCTCTGCTGTTCATAGGGTTTTCAATGGCAGATTGATTTTTGGGAATGGGTTGCCGGGTCTGTCCCCCAAGCCTACAGCACCTGGTATTCCCAGGCGGTCTTCCATCCAAGTACTTAACCAGGTCCAACCCTGCTTAGCTTCTGAGATCTGATGGGATCGGATGCCACAGGGCTATAGCTGCAGGCTTTTGTAAAGATAGTACACCTTTAAGGAATAATCACAGGGAAAACTGAGGCACCTGGAGAAGCTTAGGTAACCCTGGAAAGGAATTTGGTAAAACCTGTGTTCCCAGGGCCACTCGGCACAAGGATGTTTCTACTTCCCAAGGTAAAGAGGCCAGAGAACAGGAGAGCTAAGCAGGCTTTTAGAAGGGAAATGCCTTGGATAGACAGAGGTGATGGCGAGCCCAAGAGAAGGGAGAAACGAGCATGTGGTAGCTGGAGAGAGTAGAGCTCGGAGTGAAGAGGAAGAGAGAGGAAGAGGGAGGAGCGAAGAAGAGAGATTGGGCGCAGGTTCCCTCTAGTTTTGTTCAAAGTAGGGCATGCCCCCAGTGTGACACCAGCCCTGGATGCCAGCTTTGGGTGCCTAGTGTGATGTGGGCCTAGGGTCTTTCTTTTGTAAATGGCTCGATGACTTGGATGAGGGTGTGGGACCCATTAGAAAATGTCCTTCCAATGCCCTCAGAGACAGCTGGGAAGTAGGTGGCTGCAGAGGCATCTATTTCCTTTCTTCCTTCCTCCTACATCCCTCTGACACTATGACCACATGGGCAGACATCAACGCAGCGTGGCCACAAGCCAAGGAAAGCTGGCAGCCACCAGAAGCTGGAGGAACCAAACAGGAAGCATAGCCTGCTTGAATCCTCAACTTCAGCAGAAGGGAGCTGGTCTCAGATTTCCAGCTTGCAGAACAGAGAGAGAATAACCTTTTGTTTTAAGGCATCAACTTGATGGTAATTTGTGACGGTGGCCATGAGAAACTAATCCATGTCGTAAGTGTCCTGGTGCCTGTGCTGATGCTAGAGGTTGTGGGGACACTTCCTCAATTAGGGACACAGCTCTTTCCTCATAGGTTTCCACATCTCACCAATGAGATTCCTTTATCAGACTGAGACCACCTGAGCTTAAAGTGTAGCCAAGTGGCATTTAAACACCAGGGTTTTAGATTTAACTAAAAAACTTAAGCTGTGCACATGAAGTGCCTTGGAAGGTGGAGACCTAGCGCATGGGGCAAAGGTTAGATATGGAAAATGCGGTGAGTATTATGATCGCGTTACAGCAGACCTCAGAGTCCCACACAGAGAGCCTCTGTACTGCGAGAGCACATGGCCCGGATGTCAGTTATGCAATGCATGATGGGAAACATTACCCGCATGTCGGCTATGCAATGCGTGATGGGAAACATGGCGCCAAGCCATTCATACAGAACCAGCTTCTGGTTGGGGCATCATAAGAGCAGAGCAGCTACCTGCCTGCGATCTATTGAAAGGTTGCCGTCTACACAAGCAAACGCTTGTAAGAAAGAAAAGCCAACCTGTAAGTCATGTTCTGGGGTTGTCCACACTAGACTGGTGACATCCTGTGACTCTGACTCTTCTATATTTAGTTTTGTTGGGCTAGAATGTCTTAACGCTCAAGTTATGCCCTGGGAGTTAACTTGGTAAATTTGGATGCGGCATTAACTTACTGGCCTCTTTTATATCACTATTATTGTTATTTTAACATTCCATGGTCCCACAGAGGTCATGTAAAGAGTTAATGGAGCTTGCCAGAAGTTCTTAACATATTTTTAGCTTTGGAGGAATTTGACCCGATACAATCACGGTGCTATCATTTTTACGAGAGTGATTTTTTTCTTTCTTGCACAAACATTGCATCAGCTGCAACATCAGAAATTAGCCACGGCCCAAAGAACCTAACTGGTCTCTCTGTTGTTCATGTTTCTTTCTTGTCTCTGTCTATTTGCAGATACATATTTTTGTCATCGCAATCAGCTTAGATGATATTTCCTAAGCTGCTGTTTTCTCTTGATATTGTAGCCAAAGCACTTTTTTTTTTCTGTGATGCTGCATGGTGTTCATAATTAGAGATGTAAGAGGCTGTGTGAGTATCTTTTGAATAAATGCCCCCTGACTAATGCCACATTGCTATTCTGTTGGATATTTTGATGGTTTCTGATTTAAAAGAATATGCTAAAAGACGGTTGCTATATGCCCTGGTCTTCAATTTGGATTATGTTTGTAGATAAATTTCTGTGCCTGCTTTTACAGTCAAATGATGTGAAAATGTGTATGGCATTTGAAATACATTGCCAAATTATTTTTTAACCAGCCAGAACCAATTAAAGCTCCCCACCCACTAGGCTGGTGTGTTTCAGTTTCTCTTCATATTTATTGACATTAGAGATTATCGTTACTTCCCACTGAATTTACTTGATATGAAGTAGCAAATTCTTGTTTTCACTCACATTTCTTTGACTGTTCTCACAGATGGGAAGGTTTTGCATGTTTATCTCTCTCTCTCTCTCTCTCTCTCTTTTTTTTCTTTTTGTTGTACTGGAGGTTGAACCCAGGGCCTCGTGCCTGCATGCTCTGCAAGTGCTGGACCACTGAGCTGCACCCTCAGCCCATTTTCTTACTTTTTGAGACAGGGTCTCACTAAATTACACAGACTGCCTCTGGTCTTGAACTTGTGATACTCCTGTCTCTGCCTCCCGTGCTGCTGGGATTACAGGCATGTGCCACCGCGCCCGGCTGCATGTTTCTCTCTTAATCGCACACATTGCAATATTCCAGCCCATCCATATTAGGTCCTGGATTTGTTTGCTAATCCAACTGAATGCTCTTCTTCTATCCAAATAGATGCTGATTTGTTCTAGCTATTGGCTGTAATCATTCTTTAACTTCTCAAGTCTCCATTTTTCCTTGCTTTTCAAATGACAGAGCAGTTCAGGGCTCAAGAGCGCAGGCTCTGAGAAACAGAGGGATTCAAAGCCCAGCTCAGCCACTGTTTGGTGTTGGGCAAGCGATTTCACGTTGGAGCCTCAGCCTTCCCGGCTGCAGAATGGAGACCACACGGGGGCTTCCTCCTGGCGCTAGTTTTCTCCAGTCTGCTGCTTTGCTTTTTCTATCAGTTACGTCTCTGCCCTGCCTACCTCCCCCTGACCCCCGCATACAGAAAGTTTTTACGTGTTTACATAGTTGACTCGGTCTGTCTTTTTTGGTTTTTCTTTAAAGTTCCCAGTGAACTGTCTCTGGTGCATGTTCTCAGGATCACAAATGATTATGGCCCTTTGGTGCCCAAATGGGTTCCAGATGGGCAGCGCATACATCGTAGCACGGGTCCAGGGCTGGCCTTTTGGCACGCAGGCTCCCACTGGAATCCAAGCAACAGGCGTCGGGACCTGGGAGGTGGAGATTTTCCAGTGGAGAAGGGAAAATTGAAGGGGTTACTCAAACCCTGGTGCAACTGCCCATCGAGGCCCCCAAATGAAAGTTAATATTGTTCCAGCCATGGGCAAGAATGCCAAGAATGCTTTGTAAAGTTTTATCTCTTTGCAACTCTCCGTTTTAATTATTGTCAGGAGGTGACCTACATGGTGGCCGGGGAACCCTCACTTCTGTATGTGGGTGGGTGCTGGGACCCACGGGGGCGGGGGATGTGCCTGGCTCCTGGCTTCCCTGCCATTTCCTGGGCTGTCTGAGGTGGGGAAGTTTGGATCTCCATGCCAGCAGGGCCAGAGTTCCGATGCTCTCCCCCACCCTCCACGGATGGCCATCTCTCCTTCCTTCCCTCACAGCCTCCAGTATTCTCATGTATACAATGGGAAGGGGCTGGGATTTAGCTCAGTTGGTAGAGCGCTGCGCTGCAGTCTCTGAGGTCCCGAGCTTGATTCCCAGCACCGCAAAAAATGGGAGAAGGATGTGGCAATCCACTCCTAAGGCAATCCCGAAACAGTTAGCCATTGAAAACCCTATGAGGGTCGCTATGAGTCAGATACCAACTCGATGGCACCTAACAACAACAACACTGGGAAGGAGGATATCGACCTCGCTGGGTGGCTCATGGTGTTTAATCGAGGTCATGGCGTATAGTGTTCCACCTGGTTAAGGGCAGAGGTGAGCGTGAATACTATCTCTCTGCTCAGTTCTTTGTACACGTGACTATGACTTTTACTCAAAACCCTGTACTGATTCTCCAGTTTCATGGGTCACAACCCAAACTGTTTGGTTCTTGAGATGTTTCATGCACTGATCCATACTCCTTCTCTGGTGGCATTTCCAACTCTGTTGCTTACCAGCTGTGTGCTCTAGGCCAAGCTACTTATCTTCCTGTGCCTCATTTTTCCTATCTGTGAAATGGGATAATAACACGTATTACACAGAGCTGCTGTATCAGTTGCTATATGCAAAGAGCTCAGGAGAATGCCTGGCATCTAGTAGATACTCAGCAGGCATTAGCTGCTGTGATTCCCGCTCTTTCCACCTACATTTCCTCCAGGGCACTCTGAGCCTTCTTGCTCATATCTTTGCAGGTGTTGCTTACTGTGCCTGGAAATCTAGTCTCTCCCTCTTTGCTGCCTGCGTCATTCTTGGGCATCCTTCAAGACTCAGGCCTCCTCCAGGAAGCCTTTCTAGACTGAATGAGGTGGTTTGTCTGAGACTCACAGACTCCTCATGCTTATCTCTATGATAGCGCAGTGCACAGGCAGAGCTCGGACTCTGAAATCAGGCTTCAACTGAGCTTAGTTGGCCTCCTTGCCACTTCGCCATCTTGGTGAGTTACTTAACATCCCTGTGCCTTGGTGTTTTCATGTGCAAAATGGACACAACTGTGCCTAAACCTCACAGGCTCCCTTTGAGCACTCAATAAGAAGACATTGGTGAAAAGCTTAGAACAGTGCCGGCATGTGATAAGCACGTAACACAAGAAATAATTATTTGGACAGAACTTATGGTTGTTATTGTTGTTATGTGCTTTCAAGCTGAGTCCGACTCATAAAGACCCTCATAGGGTTTCCCATAGCTGATTGTTTCAGAATTGCTTCTAGAGTGGATTGCCATGTCCTTCTCCTATGTTTGTGGTGCTGGAGATTGAACCTGGGTCGTCAGAAAGTGCAGAGCAGCGCTCTATTGAGCTAAACCCAAGCTCCATGCTATAATTATCTGCACTCTTCTCTTCTCTAAGCCCACAAGCATGGTCAGAGCAGAGATTATGTCTTAATCACCTTCATCCCCAATGTCTGAGATAGAGCAGGTATTTAACACATGCCTGCTCAATAGAAGTAATTGCAACATTTCTTTGCTTTTTAATTTACAGAGCTTTCTACTGAGTGAAGAATTTGAATTGCAAGAAAGAAGTAGTACATTTGCAATTCAGGCATATTTAAAGTTGGTAACTTCTCTGAGCCTTACTTTCATTATTATTATCATCATTATTATTATTTTGTGGTACTGTGTGCTCAACCCAGAGTCTTCTGTATACAAAGTACATGTTCTATCCCTGAGCCACAGCCTAATTTCTTCATTTGTAAGATGCAGATAATTTCATCAATTTCCTGGAGCTTTTTTTTTTTTTCTTTGCAGTACTGGGGGTTGAACCTGGGGCCTCACACTTGCATGCTCTGCAAGTGCTGGACCATTGAGCTGCACCCTCAGCCCATTTTTTTACTTTTTGAGACAGGGTCTCACTAAGTTATGCAGACTGCCTCTGGTCTCGAACTTGTGATCCTCCTGCCTATGCCTCCCGAGCTGCTGGGATTATAGGCATGTGCCACCATGCCTGGCTAATTTCCTGGAGTTTTGTGGGTGTTAGAAGCTGGGTATGTGCATGATGTGACTGTGCCTGGATGGGAAGGCTGACTATTGGAAAGATGGCAATTTAGTCAAAAATATCAGTGGGCTTTTCTTAGGCCTGAGCAAACTGACTCCATGTTTAATTGGAAGAATAGCAACGGATTTTGCAAAAGAAATAAGCGTGCACTCTTATATTGGATGTTAACCTTCCTTCATAAGTAACAGAAATGAATATAGTGTAGAATTTGAACAAGAGTGGATGAATAGTTTGTAGGAAGAGAAGACACCTTCTGAAACCAGTCCCGGACATACAAAACCAACTCCACTGTAAGGAAGACCCCACAACAGTAGGGAAGACATGAATTTAATCAGTAAAAGGTGTTGCGGAAACGGGTATTTGAGAAAGAGAAAGAGATCACCACCTCACACCATACTTCAAAATAAATTCCAGATGGATTATGCAGTTAAGTGTAACAAGCATGCTATATAGAAGTAAAAGAAGGGCCAGAAACTATTACTTGCAATCGAATATGGATGCATGTATTTTTTATTTTATTTTTGTTGCAGTACTAGGGGTTGAACCCAGGGCCTCGCGCTTGCTTGCTCTGCAAGTGCTGGACCACTGAGCTGCACCCCCAGCCCATGTTTTTTTTTTTTTGTTGTTGTTGTTGTTTGTTTGTTTTTTGTTTTTTTACTTTTTGAGACAGGGTCTCGCTAAATTACGCAGATTGTCTCTGGTCTCGAACCTGCGATCCTCCCGCCTCTGCCCCCTGATCTGCTGGGATTACAGGCGTGCGCCACTGCGCCCAGCGGATGCATGTTATTTTATGTTTAAGTCCATAATACATTTGGAGAATTTTCACTACAGATTAGGAAATTACTTTCTCAAGAGAAAGACAATAGAAGAATCTAAACATAAAAATGGAGAAGGACGTGGCAACCCACTCCCAAGGAATCCCGAAACAATCTGCCATTGAAAACCCTATGAGGGTCGCTATGAGTTGGATACCGACTCGACGGCACCTAACAACAACAAACATACAAATATAACTGAAGTAGCCGGGCACGGTGGCGCACGCCTATAATCCCAGAGGCTTGGGAGATGGAGGTGGGAGGATTGCAAGTTTGAGAACAGAGGCAGTCTGGGTAACTTAGTGAGACCCTGTCTCAAAAAGTAAAAAAATGGACTGGGGGTGCAGCTCAGTGGTCCAGCACTTGCAAAGCATGCAAGCGTGAGGCCCTGGGTTCAACCCTCAGTACTGCAAAAAACAAACAAACAAACAAACAAAATACATACACACACACACACACACCACACACACACACATAACTGAAATCCAGTCCTGGGTTTCATCTCTGGCACCAGGGGGGGGAAATATATATATATATAATTATATGCAATTATATATAGTTCAAAACTATTTTTTTACTTTAAAAACTATGTGATAAAAGATGAGGGACATTATAAAGTAGTGAAGTAGTGAGATTATACATTATAAAGTATAAAGTAGTAAGATACTAAAACCTTTCAATGGCTAGATTATCTCAATCAATAAGAGAAGCAAAAGAAATGCAAGCAGGAATCATGGAAAGATAGTTCACCCTCTCCACTCACCAAATAAAAGCAAGATTGAATTATATCAGCCAGGTTTCTCCCTTGCTCAAAATCCTCCAAGGACTCCCACTGTCTGCAGGATAGAACGCAGCATCATAACCCCATGCACAAGGTCTCTCTTATCTTGAAGCCTGACTCCCTCTCCCTCCCCGTCCTCTCTCTTAAACATCAGCGGCTTGAGCTATAAACTGACCTCTCCGCTTTTCTGCCAACAAAAACCTCTTGCAGAGGCCGGGAGCTTTTGCACATCCCATTCCATTTGGGTTGGACCTCATGGTTCTCTGCTTTGTGACGCTTTGTCTCTAATTCCTGGCTGAGTCTTGACTGCAGATCAGTTCCTTCTGTATCCAGGCTCTTGTGGAAAAATTGTTCACAAGTGCCTGGGGATTCCTGAATTTGTTAATACTCAGTATAGAAGAGAGCAAAGCAAAAGTTGACTTCTTTCAGTTGTGAAGCAGGTATAAACCTTGAGTTCGCCCTCTGAGCTGAGGGATGCAAAGCGGATTAGTCGTGAATGCTAATCTCCTGACAGACTTGGATGAAGAGTCACACAGACTCTGGGATTCCACCTGCTACCCCACCCCACCCCTATGCAATCATAAGCTGTGCTCTGCCCCCAGCCAGCCTCAGAGCTCAGCTCAGAATAGGATTGTTAGCTCAAATAGAATTCAGGCCCTCCAGATAGTGCATGGGAATACTTACATTAAAAAATATTCTTTCTTTCCTCTGAAATTGAAACTAAACTGGACATTCTATATTTGTATTTGCGGAATGTGAACTCCTTAGCTCAGAAGGAAGTGGAAAGGCAACCTGATCTTCAAGGTTTTGTGATGGACCCTTCAACAAAGATGGGCTGAGAGGGAGGCCTGACTCATTGCTTAAATCTGGGCTGCCCAGCACGTGGGATCTGCTGTGTTCCTCGAGGGAGTGGCAGCCCAAACACTCACTGTGCACCATGGTGGGCTGTCAGGGATACACAGTGGCAAGTGCAAGGCCTTTGGAGTCCAATAGATTTGGGTCTAATCTCAACTTGTTAGCTGTGTAAACTTGGGCAAGCTCTACAACGTCTCTGAGCCACGGTTTAACCATCTATAAACCAGGAATCTTGGCACTTTGCAGGGCTCTTGTAAAGATGAATTAAGACAACCAGTGAATGTGTACTGAGCCCAGTACTTGGTGTATAATAACCATAGGAGACTTTCTTGGAATATTTGTAGAAAAGAGAGAAGCAGAATTTTTACCCCTTTACCGTAAAAAGACTGTGGGGCTTTACCACTTTCTTGTCCTCTAATGAGATGGATATTGTGCCATATATTTATTGTTTATCCACCTTTCAAATACCATTATTATTCAAAATCCCTTTTGTGAACATGAACCTTCTTTCATCATTTGCACTGAAGCTTGTTACATGGATCTTACTGCTTCCCTGTTAGAGCTCAGGGACAGGAGTCCAGAGTATTTGATGGTTTGTAGTTGCCAAGAAGAAACATCAATTACAGAAGGCAGCTGCAGCCAGAGCTGGGCCCTTGCTATGGAAATTCCCTGCACTAAAGTCTATATAGATCTTATCTCGACACCAAGCTCTTGATGGCAGAATCATTTTCTCTGGTAAGAGAAGAACTGAAGCTCATGGAGAGAATGAGTGCTTCCTAAGTTTCCAGAGCAGGAAATGAGGGAAGCAGAATTCAAACTCAGACCCGTAGAGAAACCTCCACACTCCACCATGCTAGTCTGCGTAACTTAGTGAGGGTTAAAGCCCTCACTAAAGCCCTTAACCATGCTAGGGTTAAAGCCAGGTCTTCAGAGCCTGCTTCTTACAGGTGTCTGTAATACCTGTAACTGCACAGATGGCAGATTTGGGGGTGGGGAGAGGCTGTCATTCCAGCATGGGTGCCCTTTCTCTTTCCTGCTGAAACCTTCACTTCTCATTTGGTAGGTAGTAAGTGCTCAATGAGCTGGGATTTAGCTCAGTTGATAGAGTGCTGTGTTGCAGTCTCTGAGGTCCCAAGTTCAATTCCCAGCACCGCAAAAATGGGAGAAGGGCCTGGCAATCCACTCCCAAGGCAACCCCGAAACAGTCAGCCATTGAAAACCCTATGAGGGTTGCTATGAGTTGGATACCGACTCAAGGGCACCTAACAACAACAATAACAAAGTGCTCAATAATACATATTGGCTGAATGCTTGTTGTACCAATGGAGATGTAGAGGAAGGCCTTCCAAGTGGAAAGCAAGGATTTCCTGAGCCTTTGCCCATGCCAAGAAGAAAATCAACATGGGAACAATAAGTCTATTTCACTAAGATGGTATTTAAAAACGTGTGACCCTAAAATAGAGATCCATAAGCACTGGGATTTAGAGACTTTGAGACCAATGTTCTTGTAGCACCGGATGTCAGGTGGTAGGTGTGTTTGTACCCATGGACTTCAGCAGTGGAGGATGCTTGAGTTGATTCAGGATGCCCTACCACCCACTCTCCCACTGGCATTCCAGGTGTACAGCAAGACCCATGGCCTGAGACCTTTGGAAGGTGGATCTAGCGCTGGAGTGGCCGACTGAGGCGGTGGGTGTTGTGAAATTCCAGAACAGCCTGTTCCAGGGGCAAGCCACGATCAGCCAGTCGGTCAGGTTTCCTCTGCTTTCTGCAGAGAACAAATAAAACTGGGAGAGTTCAGACAGCCTTGCAAATGGGAGGGTAGCTGGGCTGCCGAGCTGTTTCTCTTCTTTCTTCGCGACCCAGCCCCACGCGCACGGCCCTGAATGTGGCTCCAACCCCGTGGATAAGAGATGGTCCCATCTTGGGGAGATCTTTTTGAGCAATTGGTTCCAAACATATGTAGCTCACACACTGTAGCCCAAATGAAAAGCCTTCTGAGGAAGGAAAGGAAGAGGGAGCTAGCATCTAATAAGTGCCAACTGTATGCCAGGCAATTTAACCAGCACTCCATGGGTTACCTTGTTGTTGTTGTTGTTGTTAGGTGGTGCCGCTGAGTTGAGTCCAACTCATAGCGACCCTATGTATAGAACATTGAAACACTTCCCGATTCTGTGTCAGGCAAATGATCTTATTTATGGTTAAGCCCATTGTTGGAGACACTGGGTCAAACCATCTGGTGGAGGGTTTTCCTCCTTTATGTTGACCTGCCACTCTCCCAAACATGATATCTTTCTGTAGGGATTGATCTCTCCTAACTACATGTCCAAAATATGTAAGACGCAGTCTGGCCATTCTTGCTTCCAAGGAGCACTCTGGTTGCACTTCTTCTACGACAGATCTGTTGGTTCTTTTGGTAGTCCATGGTATATTCAATAGACGTCTCCAGCGCCACAATTCAAAAGCATCAATTCTTTTCCTGTCTCCCTTGTTCAATGTCCAGCTTTCACAACCATATGATGCCACTGAAAATATCATGGCATGAGTCAGGCGCACCTTTGTCTTCAATGTGAGATCTTTGCTTTTCAATACTCTAAAGAGATCTTTTGCCTGTCCTTTGACTGCTGTCTCCAGCATTGGGTTGAAGTCTGTACTGGGGGAATTCAGAGATAGGAGCAGGTCCACCTCCCCAGAAAAAGCCACATGGGAGATAGAGATGCCAGATTTCTAGGGCCTCCTGGGCCTCTCTCCCCTCATCTGTTCCTTAGATGCTGAAAAAAGTGCACAGAGATTGCCAAAGTCAGCCTCAGCCCCGTTCTCATAGGCAGAGCCAGCCCTCGGCCTGGAACGAGGTTGTGGGACTCACATTCTGCAGGGGAGCACACCTGCCTCTGTGGGCCTATGGTTTCAAGGACTCCCTGAATGACTCCATCATCTAGGCACACTGTCTGCCCAGCTTTTGTACCTTTGTACCTGCTGCAGCCTCTGCTTGTCTAGTCATCCCCTGTCCCCATTGCTGTAGTCAATGAGTTCCAATTCACAGGGCCAACCCTAGCTCAGATTGCTGTCACCCCTGTGGGGAATCTTTCCTGATGCTCCGCTCCTTTGTCCTCATCCTTGCAGAGACTGTCATCCTCTTCTCGATGACCTCCCAGTCCCCAAAGAGAAGTCTCTTTTTCCCTTATGACAGTGAAGATATTGTTTGTTATCATCGAAAGAAACGAAAAATTATAAAATTCTCCTCAAACTCCATTATCCCCAGAGATAAGCCTCAGCGTCAAGCAAGCACTTTGCGCTACATGTGGAGTTTGTGGATTCACCCTCTTCTAGACGGCTTGCTTCTTGAGGGCAGGGCCCTGTGGCATCCCCTCACATACAGGGTTCCCCATGGCCAGCATAGATCATGGCCCAGAGGCTGTGCCTGACATATGCTTGTGGAATAAACTAAGAAATAAGTGAGTGAGCCGGGCACAGTGGCGCACGCCTGTAATCCCAGTGGCTTGGGAGGCGGAGGCAAGAGGATCGCAAGTTCAAGACCAGAGGCAGTCTGTGTAACTAAGCGAGACCCTGTCTCAAAAAGTAAAAAAAAAGTGGGCTGGGCGTGCAGCTCAGTGGTCTAGTACTTGCAAAGCATACAGGTGCGAGGCCCTGTATTCAATCCCCAGTAACGGAAAGAAAAATAAAAAAGAAAAGAAATAAGTGAGTGAGTGGCCAGATATAATCCGTGTGAAATGGCTCACATCAGCATCCATGCTGAGTGTCGTGAAATCTAGCCTCGCACACATCATATTCCACAATCCTGCGTGGCCTCCGAGGGATCCCCGTCTTTGCACAGCTGCATTTCAATAAGCTGTTAGTCTCCCCAGCAACTAGGAGAGTCCCCATCTACCTCTGAGCTGATGCATTCAGCGGGGTAGTGAATGGATGGTTCTGGCCCACACAAAGTAGCCCCTTGCACCTTCTGTTTCATAGTAGTATTTTCTATGGCAGCTCAGATGATAAACCAATATTAAATGCATGCAAATAAAAACATGTTCCACATAGCGTCACAGCATTACTCCAAAAAAATTTTTTTTCACAATACTAAGGGGTTGAACCCAGGGCCTTATGCATGTTAAGCAAGTGCCCCACCAAGAAGCTGCAGCCCCTGCCCCTTTTATTAGTTAGTTAGTTTACTTGTTTATTTATTGTGGTAGTGGGGAGCTAAACCCAAGATCTTGCACATACTTTGCAAGTGCTCCACTACTGAGCTCCATCCACTGCTCCTTTTTTAATTTTAATTTTTAAATTTATTTTATTATTTATTTATTTATTTATTTCCGTACTGGGGGTTGAACCCAGGGCCTCGCACTTGCATGCTCTGCAAGTGCTGGACCAATGAGCTGCACCCCCAGCCCATTTGTTTTACTTTTTTTGAGACAGGGTCTCACTAAATTACACAGACTGCCTCTGGTCTCAAACTTGCGATCCTCTTTCCTCTGCCTCCCAAGCAGCTGGGATTACAGGCGTGCGCCACCACACCCGGCCTTAATTTTTATTTTGGGACAGGGTCTCACTAAGTTATATAGGCTGCCTCTGGCCTCTAACTCGCAATCCTCCTGCCTCTGCCTCCTGAGTCGCTGGGATTATAGTCATGTGCCATGGCACCTGGCTAGAAAGGCCTTTTAATAAAGACAAATTGGTTGCCAGAATAAAAAACTGAAGTTGGACTGTAAACCGGCAAGTGGCTCTTCCTCACTACCAATTAATGTTCTAAGGGGAGGAGGAGGCCAGGGGGACAGTGTTTTCTGGGTCTCTGTGATGTGATGTGCTTGCTACATTTGTCTCACAATGTGGCAATGACAAGGGCTCAGATGTGGGCCACCACATAGGTCTAGCCTCAAATTCTGCCTGTCATTTCCTAGTCAGGTGACCTTGGCCTCTAACTTTAACCCTCTGGCCTCTGAGTCCATCTCCATCAGAGGAGGCAGGCTATCCTGGCCTTTTCTGCTACTATTGGCAAGCTCAGTTAATGTAAGTTCTGTAATGGGGTCAGTGCACACATATCCAAAGTTAAATAAATCTGACTCACTTAGAATAACAGCATTGTTGATCCTCTTATGGCTTAGCTAAACAACAACTTGGCCAAAGTGAATTTGAGTAAATGTGCAATTTGAAAAAAAGCTGATTGCCTAACAATACAATGTGACCAAAACAAAACTTTCTTAAAAATGGATATCCCCTTAGTTAACAGCTGAAACATTGATTGCAAATTCATCTTCTTCTTTGCAACACATTTCTGTTTTTCCCCCAGTGTTTTCTATTGTTTATATTTTAAATTTTTAGTCTCACTCTCTATTATAATAGGGAAAATTTGAGAGATCCAATCAATATTCATTAACAAGAGAACGACCTAAGTGGTCAAGAGCACAAGGAATACTTGGGACAACGTCTCCTAATAAGGGGATTTGAGTGACTTCTGGAGAGGCTGGGGAAATGACTTAGTGTAGAGCATGGGCTTAGCATCTGAGAGGCCCTGGCTTCCATCTCTAGCACCCAAATAAATGAATAAATACACTAATTAATTATGAAATATTGCAAAATAGTATACATGACGTTAAGCTCATTTTTCAAAACTGTTGTGTCTACATAAAAAGGAATGGCTTACATCTGTATGAAAATGTTAAGAGTAGCTGAGTGCTGTGGCGCCTACCTATTATCCCAGTGACTCAGGAGGCTGAGGCAGGAAGATTGCAGGTTTGAGGCCAGGAGTAGCTTGCTCAACCTAGGGAGACCCTATCTCCAAACAACAACAACCATAAAACAAGAACAGAAAAAGTAACAGAGGGTGCAGCTCAGTGGTAGAGCATTTGCCTGGCATGAACAAAGCTCCAGTACCGGAAAAAAAAAAAGATTAAGAGTAAATGGGTAGAGAAATGGGACAACGGAGGCTCTCTCTGCACCATTATTATTTTTTGATAAGAATGCGTTACATTTATCTTAAGAAAGAAAGTAGAAGACAAAGCTTAAATTTTTTTTTAACTTTAAAGTATCTCATTTGTTTCAAGCCAATTCTGCCCTTTTTGACTTTTTAATATTTTCAAATGCCTGCACTGGGGGCTAATGGAGCTTGAGGCTGTTCTCCAGTCTGTGGGATGGGTATAAGGACAGCCATCTTGAGTGGTGATTAGGAGGAGTGTGTGAGGTGTTTTACATAAGATTCCTTCTTCAGTCCTGGGCACACAGTAGGTCCTTCTCAAGTGCTAATCGATGCCTTTTCCCTTGTGGACAGTTGATCTGCGAGGTTTTGCTGTTGGAAATGTAGCTGCCTGCATTGGCCTTCAGAGTGCTGCAGATTTCTCAGTGTGTAGATTTCTCCTGGTAGCCATTGAGGGTTTTCTCCCAACACTGTTCCTTGGACGACTCTGCTATAGCCCTAATGACTTCTGTCCTCCTTCTAGCCCGCTTCCCATTCTAGTCCATCCTTCACATAATGGCCAGTATTGCTCCTTTTAAAATGTAAATTGCATCATGTCAGTTTGTAGTCCCATAATGTCTTTCCATCATCATTATATTGAAATCCAGGCATGAATGTGGGCCCCAACCCCAGTACTATCACCCCTTGGCTGCTTCATCAGACACATATCCTACCTTCTTCTCACTCACTCACTGTGGACCACCACTCTGGTCTCCTACAGGGTATTCTACCCCAGGGCCTTTGCATGCCTCATCCCTCTGCTGGAGTGCTTTTGCACCAGGTGCGTGCATGGCTCACTCCTTAGTGCAGCTAGGTATCGGCTCAATTCTGATCTCCTAGACTAAGCCATCCTTGGTTGCCCAATCTGAGGTCACATCATCTTCTCTTTTCTTCTCTTCATGGCTTTTATTGAATGATGGGTAATCTTTACATGTCTATTTGATGATGTTCTCTTTCTCTAGATTGTGAGCTCCCCCAGGGAACTGACTTTGCCAGATTTGTTTAGGCCTTAGGAGAATGCCCACCATATTGGACTGTCCATAAGCACTTGTTGAATGAGTGAATGAAATAAGTAAGCGAAAGAAGTATGGCCTTGATATTGGCCATGCATAATATAAGGATGGTCTCCTGAAAATAGATTAGAAATAAGCAGACTCATCCCTCAAAAGAAGAAACAATTTGTGAAATTGTTGAGATTTCTAAAGAATCACAACCGATTGCCAAACCACCCATGATGCACCAAAAATCCATAATACTTGACAAATAGCTACTGAAGACATTAATTTCCAACCAGCTGTCACTTTGTCCAGTTGTCAGGTTGACCAACTTACTCAATGGCCAAATGTTATTTTCAGCAAAATGGATGGAACTGGAGAACATCTTAAGCAAATAAACACAAGCTCAAAAAGAGAAATACCATATGTTCTCATTCATGTGTGGGAGCTCAATCATACTTAATGGAAATAAAAATCCTATACATAAGTTGATATATAAAAAATGCACAATTAAACTTAGCAAAGAAAGGACAATATAAAGAGTAGAAAAGAGGGAGGGAACTAGCAGAGGGCAGTGAGGATTGCGGAAGGTGGAAGGGGAGGAGGGTCAGTGGGGCGGGATGAATGGAGAGAGGATGATCTCAGTGTAAACAGTGCAACACCACGAGTACATTGGAAAAACAGGGAAGAACTGGTTTTAAGAATGGTGTGGAAATTTTCCTGTTGGAAGAAGAAGGGACAGGGTGAGGCGGAAGAGCATTCTATAAAGCGTGGTGGGGATTTGTTGGACGGGTCCTTGGGCTCAGTTTCTACTTTGTACTTTGGAATTGAGTTTGTGTATGAAGGGAGAGAAGTTGCCTGTGTGTTTGCGTCTAGGTGTGGAAGGGAGGTTTGTCTCTGGTTCTGTTGACTGTGCCTTGGTGCATCTTACCAGGCCTGTTTATTAGCTACGTGCCTTTGTGTGTGGTTGGGTCTGTGAGTTTCCATCTGTCTGCTTACTTAAGCATCTTTTCAGTAGGCTCTGTTTTTCTGTCTCCCTCTGTATTTTGTATACATTTTTTTGGGTGTGCGAGCACATGTGGGTAAGCGTGTATGTGTATGTATATGATTGGTGGGGAGATCATGTCTGCAGACACAGGAATGTGAGTGCCTCCTTCACCTCCCCTTGCTGGGCTTCCTCAGGTCATTTGTGCCCTGTTTGGAAGAAGCACTGAAGGTAGGCAAGACACCCTGTTGCATTCAGCCACGAGAAGGCAGGTATTTGGGCCTCGAGTCACGCCCAGAAAAACTGTGTGAAATGAGGTTCTCTGTGTCCAAACTGAGGCCTGCGTAGGGGAATCCAGGCTTCTGAGCACTTGGGGGCCTCCGACTACCACTGTCCCTTGGTATCTAAAGAGGGATTGGTTCTAGGCCCTCAGGATGCCAAAATTTGCAGCTGCTTTTGTTTTCTCATAGGCAGAATGTAGATTAAAACTATAAGACATGAAAGCAGAAGGCAGACAATTTGGGAGGAGGAAGGGGACCATGGGGGGTGGGTAAGGGGAAGTGAAAGGGTCATAGGGAGAGAATATGAGCCATGCATAGTTACCTGTATGTATGGAAATGTCATAATGAAACCCATTATTTTGTATGCTAGCTGAAAAAAATACTAAAAAAAAATCTGTAGATGCTCAAGACCCTTATAGGAAAGAACATAGTATTTGCGTAGAACCTACACATGCTCTCCTGTATACTTCAAATCATTTCCAGATTGCCTATAATACCCAACACGATGTAAGTGCTATGTAAATATTGTTATATTTTATTATGTGGAGAATGTTGTTGTTGTTGTTGTTAGGTGTCATCGAGTTGGTATCCGACTCATAGCGACCCTCTGTACAACAGGGGAAACACTATTGTCAGTGCTTCTCTGCTGTTCATAGGGTTTTCAATGGCAGATTGATTTTTGGGAGGGGGTTGCCAGGTCCTTCTCCCAAGCCTACAGCTTCTGGTGTTCCCAGGCGGTCTCCCATCCAGGTACTAACCAGGCCGGACCCTGCTTA
>VMDO01020802.1:0-36754 GCA_007922755.1 Pedetes capensis
TTGTTAGGTGCTGTCGAGTCGGTATCCGACTCATAGTGACCCTCTGTACAACAGGGGAAACACTATTGTCAGTGCTTCTCTGCTGTTCATAGGGTTTTCAATGGCAGATTGATTTTTGGGAGGGGGTTGCCAGGTCCTTCTCCCAGCCTACAGCTTCTGGTGTTCCCAGGCGGTCTCCCATCCAGGTACTAACCAGGCCGGACCCTGTTTAGCTTCCGAGATCTGAAGGGATCGGATACCACAGGGCTATAGCTGCAGGCTATCCGACTCATAGCGACTCTCATAAGGTTTTCAATGCCTGACCGTTTCGGGATTGCCTTGGGAGTGGATTGCCAGGCTCTTCTCCCCATTTTTGGGGTGCTGGGAATTGAACTCGGGACCTCAGAGACTACAGCGCAGCGCTCTACCAACTGAGCTAAATCCCAGCCTGCAGTCTCTGAGGTCCCGAGTTTGATTCCCAGCACCGCAAAAATGGGAGAAGGGTCTGGCAATCCACTCCCAAGGCAATCCCAAAACAGTCAGCCATTGAAAATCCTATGAGGGTCCGACTATGAGTCAGATACTGACTCGACGGCACCTAACAACAACAACAACAACAAAGGCTTGATAAGATTAACTAAAGAATAATTAATGGCGCCTTGGATAAAAGAACCATAGTTTGGGTGTCTTAAATAGCAAATGTTTATTTCTCATGGTTCTAGAGGTTGGGAAGTCCCCACTCAGGCTGCCGGCATAGTCAGGTTCCCAGGGAGGGTCCACTCCCTGGTTTGTACACAGCCAACTTCCACTGCATCCTTAAGAGATGGGGGAGGGCGAACTCTGGGGTCTTCATGCCCTGGTGAAGGTCCTAATCCTGTCCCCACCTTCCTACCACCATCATATGGGGAATCTAGGGTTTCCACATATAAACTCAGGTGACACCCACACATGAGTTCGTACCAGCCATCGACTGGCAGGTGGTGCCACTGCCTAATGCCCTTTAGCTGGACACAGCCCTCATACAGACAGCACAAAGGAGCCAGACGCACACCTGCTTTACAAACTCAGGCGCCCATCAACCCAGAAGCTGGACTTGGCGCTTAAGACCAAAACTCAAACTTCTGTCTCCCTCTTGCATTTTTAAACTTTGTCTCCCAAGACATCTGCCAGAATTTCTTTTTGCACCTACCACAGATGCTTACTGGCTATCTTGTTGGTGTGTTGTCCCCTACAATGTCACTTACCTGGATCCCTTTCTTCAAGGATAAAGCAAACTTCCTTCTCTTTCCTAGGTATACGAAATTGGGCTACATTGGCAAATGAACTCAAAATGCCAACGGGCACCTGAGTGAATCTCTGATAAGCAAGCTATATTTTCCTGGTTTTGGGTTTGTTTGCTCATTTGTTCGACTCTGAGCGATCTTGCTGGCAATCTGTTTTGCCTGTAGTAGTTGACGGTATCTCAGGGGACCTGGCGTGGGAAGATTGATGGCAACTTTCAGCTTCAACACTGCCTTGCAGAATGGCTACGTCTCTACCTTCTCCTCCCCCTGGTCTTTTTCCTTTCTTTCTCCCTTTCTTTCTCTCTCTCTCTCTTTTCCCCCCCTAATGATGTTACATTTGTCCTGCAGATGATGTAGATCTCGCTGCGGAGGATGAACGGCTGGGCTCCGATCGCTCCTTTCTTGGCAAGCTCTCCCACTTCACACCAGCCCTCCTCGGCACCATTAATATTATATATAGATACCCTTGTCACAGATTTACATTCAGCGAGCCGAAATCAGGACGGGAGGGTGAAGTGCGTGTGAGGAGGGGTGGGGGAAGCAGGGCTGATTTATTGTGGGGAATGTTAGAGAATAAAAAGGAGGTGATCAAATTTATATTAATGTCCTGACCCATATTCTTAAAACTGCTTTTTGCTCATTTCAGCGCTTAAGCATTTTGCTGCCTGAAGCCAAAAAAATAAAAAGAAAGAGAGAGAGGAAAAAATCAAACACTATGTTGTCTTGTTATTTATTTATTCTCTTTATTTACTGGAAAACTCTTCAAGCCATCATTCATGGAGGAGCTTCTGTAAAGAATATGGAGATGCTCGGATTATATAGATTGAAAGGCTGTTTGTCTCTCTCTTCGCAGAGGCAAGCCTGTGATGAATGAAGCTATGGGAAAGTTTGCATGCAAATGTCTGAAGCAACTCAGGATTTGCCTGTCCTGGTTTGATCTAGTTTTAACATAACCCAAGACGATCGTATGGTAGACTAAAGCCATGATTTTGAAGGTCAAGGGGCAGATATGTTAAGATAGAGAGATAACATTTGCATGACCCTCCACATTTTTTTTTTTTTTCTGTACTGGGGGTTGAATCCAGGGCCTCACCCCTGCATGCTTTGCAAGTGCTGGATTGCTGAGCCACACCCCAGCCCCCCCCCTTTTTTTTTTTTTTTTTTACTTTTTTTGAGACAGGGTCTTGCTAAGTTATGCAGACTGCCTTTGGTCTCGAACTTGTGATCCTCCCGCCTCCACCTCCAGAGCCACTGGGATGACAGGCGTGAGCCACTGTGCCTGGCTTTTACCCTCCAAATTTGAAGCATATTTTCGGTGGGTAGATACTCAACTTTTCAAACAAAATAGAAGTAATTTATCTTGGGCTTATTTACTCTCACTTAAGGCAGTTGTCAAGGTTCTACCATTCCTCTCTGTGTCTTATGTGTGGGCCTATACTTGTATTATTCATTCTGCAAAATATTCATCAACCCCACAACCTCAATCTCCTATTTCCAACTCAATAAGGATCATTCCTCAGTGGATCATGTTGGGCATTAATCGGAGGACATCTAGAATTGCAGCTTCCTTGACCTGCAAGTTGTTGTTGTTAGGTGCCTTTGAGTCATGTCCCACTCATAGTGACCCGATGTACAACAGAATGAAACACTCTCTGACACTGTGCTTTGCCTGGCGCTATATCAGTGCTTCTCTGCTATTCATAGGGTTTTCAATGGCCGATTGATTTTTGGGAGTGGGTTGCCGGGTCCTTCTTCCAAGCCTACAGCACCTGGTGTTCCCAGGCGGTCTCCCATCCAAGCACTAACCAGACCTCACCCTGCTTAGCTTCTGAGATCTGATGGGATCAGTTGCCACAGGGCTACGTGGTTCTGGGGATCGGACCTGGGTCCTCAGAGAATGTGGAGCAGCGCTCTACCAACTGAGCTAAACTGCAGCCCCTTTAAAACAGGAAAGGGAGGAAAAAGCCAACATTCAATTGTGCTTGGGACACCAAGCGATTATTCTTAATGTAATTACATATAAATTAATTTCCTTCAAGTTTTGTTTATAATTTTTATAAATGCCTTTTAATATTGTAAATGTTAATTTTGTTAGGTATTATGTTCAGATTAGGGAATTGAACTGAATTAATTTCAATGCCAAGGATTCTTAATTGCCAGTCATAGAAGTCTCCTCTTGCCCACTTTATAATTTAGGTCTAATTATAGGTCTATAATATGTTTATTTAGTTATTCAAAGCATCTTGTGCTTTGAAATATGTAATGGTGCAAGGAGTATTTAAATTTGCAGCAAATAAAAAATAAGAAATCACTGATATCACAAGAGTAACTTTTTGAAGTATATCTAGGGTTTTATTTACCTGTCTAGAGCAACATACAGATATTTTAAATGACTCCTTCAGAACAAATGTATCATTAATAAAGATAAATGTTTAAATTGCAACAATAAAATGTAAACAAAAAAAAAATAAGGAAATGGTCTAACAACCTGCTTCCCTTTTGTGGTCCTGACTATTATTGAGCTCTCAAGAAATTATAGAATAACTTTCTCATCATCTCTCCTTGGTGCATGGCCAAAGTCAGGAAAGGAAAAAGGAATATGGAGGGATGGGAAGTATCAGGAGATAGAATAATTGATGGAATAAAGTTTCATAATAGAGGAGTCTTAGTCATGTAATGAGCATAATCAAAGGGACTTTCTCCAGCAAGAAGGAAGGCATTTTATTCTCTAATGTAGATGAAAGAATGGGAGGAGATACAGAGATTTTTTTTTTTTTTTTTAGGAAGGCAGAGAAACAAGAAAATTCTATAATCACCTTATTCTCTTTCTTGGAAGTTTCAATATGTTTAAATAAAGTTCATTCCCATGTGTCTGTCAGCTTGTCGTGCTGTGGGGGCTTGCGGGGTTCTGTGATGCTGAAAGCTATGCCACTGGTATTTCAGACACAAGCAGGGCCACCCATGGTGGACAGGTTTCAGCTGAGCTTCCAGACTAAGATAGACTGGGGAGAAGGACCTGGCAGCCCACTCCTGAAACAATTAGCCATTGAAAACCCGATGAATAGCAGAGAAGCACTGTCAGACATAGTGCCAGAAACTGAGCCCCCAAGGCGGGAAGGCATTCAAAAGATGATTGGAGAAGCGCTATTTCCTCAAAGTAGAGTAGACCTTACTGACAGGAATGAACTAAAGCCCCTGGGACCTCCTTTTGCTGATATGACATGACTCAAAATAAGAAGAAACACAGTGACTGCAACATTGGGCTCAAACATAAATAAACATTGTGTGCATGGCACAGTGTTGGAGAGTGTTGCATTTTGTTATACATAGCGTTACTATGCATCAGACCCCACTCAATGGCACCTAACAACAGCAAAGGAGCAAACAGGAGGCATGTGTGGGATTGGGGCAAGGAGTAAGGTGTTCAGGAATGAGTTGAAGATTCGAGAAGTTACTGTGGGAACCCAGTAAATAGCTCCTAGTAGACTCAGGCTAAATGGACTTTACCAGTAAATTGTAATAAGTCGTGATGAAAAGAGAAGAAATCTTTGAGTTCGGTGAAACCATACTTAAGGATGGTTTGCCCCAGAGTTGTAAAGTTGGAGCCATCCAAAGGGCTAAGGGGAGAAGAGTTGAAATAGTGTCTAATAACCAATCGAGGGAAGAGAATAGAAATAAGAGGGGTTTGCAGAAACTGAGACTGGGCAAAGTTAAATGAGTGGGAAACAGAATGTGTTCAGTGAGAACATGGCAAGTTCATAGGACAACATGGATTTGGTAAAAGATGTGAATTTCAGAATTCATGAGCTTGGAGGTGGGCAGCCCATGCATAGTTGATATGACTGTAGGGGTAAAAATCTATGATCTGTGCCCCTATCTCACTGGGGAAGACGCCTGGGGTTGACATTAGGTAAGTGATGCTATGCTTGCTGCAAATGAAGAGGATTTGAAGCATTTCCTGAGAAAGATCAAAGAACACTGCCTTCAGTAAGGACTGTGCCTCATCATAAACACAACAAAAATCCTTACAACTGGGTCAGTGAGCAACTTTGTGATAAATGGAGGAAAGATCGAGGTTGTCCAAGATTTTGCTTTACTTGGTCCTACAATCAACACCCGTGAAAGCAGCAGCCAAGAAATCAAAAGACGCATTGCATTGGGACAAGCTTGTTGCAAAAGATCTCTTTAGAGTGTTGAAAAGTAAAGATGTCACACTGAAGATGAAGGTGTGACTGACTCATGCTATGGTGTTTTCAGTCACATCATATGCTTGTGAAAACTGGACTTTGAATGAGGGAGACAGAAGATTGATGCTGGAGATGTCTATTGAATATACCACGGACCGCCAAAAAAACCCAACAGATCTGTCCTAGAAAAAGTGCAACCAGAGTGCTCCTTGGAAGCAAGGACAGCTAGACTGCATCTCACTTATTTTGGACATGCTCTCAGGAGAAACCAATCCCTGGAGAAGGACATCATGTTTGGGAGAGTAGCAGGTCAATGAAAAACAGGAAGACCCTCAACTACATGGATTGACACAGTGGCTGCGACAATGGGCTTAAACATATAAAAGATGATGTGCTGGCACAGAGTCAGAGAGTGTTTTATCTGTTGTACATAGGGTCGCTCTGAGCCAGACCCAACTTGATGACACCTAACAACAAGCAAATTATGCTAGACATCTTAGACAGTTACCTTTTTAGTTTTGGTCTCATTTGATTGCCATAAAGAGATACTTCTGTAGATCAGATAGAGTTCTACTTCCTTTCACAATCGAGGCTACCAAATCATGCAATATCATGCTAATGCGTTGTTTTTTCTTTTTTTCTTGTATAGCAGGATAACATATAGGTTGGGATATTTTTTCTTGTTATACACCAGGATAATATGATGAGATGCTGATGTAGAATCATAGGTGATAGAGGCAGAGGCAGAAGGATTGCAAGTTTGAGACCAGACGCAGTCTGTGTAATTTAGCAAGACCCTGTCTAAAAAAGTTAAAAAAAAAAAAAAGGGCTGGGGTTGCAAGGGGTCCAGCTCTTGCAAAGGATGCAAGCATGAGGCCCTGGGTTCAACCCTCAGTAGCACAAAGAAAAAAAACCATAGGTGATAATATATTGTCCTCACACATCCACACCACAGTGATCTAAGGTTTATACTATGCTGTGGGCACAGTGCCCCGCAACCTACAAATTAACCCACATCCCCATCCAAAGTCAAATCTCTGTGATTACCCCTCTGGTTTTTGCTCTCTGAGAACAGAATCTCTATCCTAAGCCACCTTTGTAATTTTAACACGTCACAGAATGTCGGAGGCTTAGGAGATGCTGGATAGTATTTGGTGAATCAAGGCAGGAATGAATGAATGAACTATATTTGGTGAATAAAGGCAGGAATGAATGAATGAACTAAGGATAGCAGAGATAGAACAGAAAATAGCACTGCGGTTCGAGTTTGAAGAGAAGGGAGAAATACACATGGGATTCCGTGGCTGCCTCGAGGCTGGGGAAACGTGGTCTGTTGAGTGAGAGGAGCTTCCAGTGAGGGAGGGCGGCTGGATTGGGTTTGTGGAAGCAGCAAGAGGAAGTGAAAGATTCAAGCCCTTCTCTTCAGCACTGGGGAGGCGGCGTGAACAGCAACTGGGAAAGGTGGGGGGCAGGAGGTGCCCTACACAGTGCGGAAGTCCTTCAAGGAGAAACGATTCTGCAGTAACACTGTGCGCCTATTAAAAGAATGTGACATTCTCCATGGCGCTCAGGAAGGCATGCGTTTTGAAGTTTTCTCTGAGTGTGGCTTTGATCGTTCATGAAGGCTGAGGGAAGATTAGCGCTTATTTGCTAAATATTTCTTATAGAATTAATTTTTCAATCTTGTTCTTTAAATTGCCACAGTCTGCATAACATGATTGAAAATTCTGGTCTCCTGTGGCTACTTCCGAAGTACAGTTTTGATTAATCAGAGAATTGGTTTAATCATTTGTTGCAAGGAATAATAAATTACTGTGGCTGAGGAGTGTGTGCCTGTCTCTTAAACGGAGTCTGTTGGTCTCTTTCTAAATATTTGACATCCTATGCCATTTTATCAACTTCAAATAGGATTGAATTATGTATAAGCTCTGAGATGAAAAATAAAACAATGGTATGGAGATTAGAAGCAGAAACACATATGAATTGTATTAGGTTGTTGCTGTTTTATCTAAGGAAAGAAGAAGAAAATGCAAAATAGTGGCGAAATGCCAGATTAGCTGTGGAGGGAATGAAACTGCTCCTACATTGTGAAATTAAGAAATGTTATAAAGTTCAAAAGTGGATTTCAGGAAGTGTTCAAATCTATGGGCTGCGACCCTTCACTGTCTGAGTTCTTCCTGACAAGTATCTACTATGCAAGAGAGCGGCCATTGTCCCTTTCCTACCTTATTCTACTTAACATGGTAGATTATTGTTTATTGTAGTCATTAATACCAACCACTGGAAAAAAAAAAAAAAAAACCCTTCAGCTGTACCACTATGCCGTCCAATCTCACCAGATCTCAGAAGCTAAGCAAGGTCAGGCCTGGTTAGTCCTTGGAATGGGAGAGCGCCAGGGAATACCAGGTGCTGTAGGCTTGGGAGACGGACCTGGCAGCCCACTCCCAAAAATCAATCAACCATCAAAAACCCTGCGAATAGCAGAGAAGCACTGACAATAGTGTTTCACCTGTTGTACATAGGGTCACTATGAGTTGTACACCAACTTGAGGGCACCTAACAACAATAATGCAAAAAGACATAAATATCCTACAGCATCAAACAAACTAAGCAGAAGTGCTGCTTCATAAAATATTCATAGAACAGGTGTCTGTGATGCTAAGTGACGCAGCTATTCCGTACAGCTCCTGATGTGCCTATCAGATATCTGGGAATTCAGGAATTTAGAATTCCTGGGAAAGTGGGATAAGTCATTTTTGTTTTCTAAGAGAAGTTTCACACACATAAATTTCAGCTGTCAGATCCTGGTGACTTGAGCCAAAATGAACATCAAACTGACGTTACAGATCATGGACCTTTTTAAAGAATTTTCTTTCCCAGGATGGGTCAAATTTGTAGAAAGAAAAGGACAGGAAATCAATGCCTAGAGTAAGGCATGCAATAAAAGCAGGCTTTGTCTTAGGCATGCTGTTTCCTTCAGTTTTATTGTTGCATTGATAGATTTTGTGTCTTTCTGTTTCGTCATTGCGGCCATAAACTACGTTTACCTTCTTCTCCTGGCCCATATTCTCCAGAAATGTCTCAGGCCATGCAGCTGGGCACACTGGTGCCCCCTGTAGTCCTATTGATTTGGGAGGTGGAGGCAGGAGGATCACAGGTTCAAGGCCAGAGGCAGCCTTAGCGAGACCCTGTCTCAAGATAAAAAAATGAAAGAGGGGCTGGGGTATAGCTCCATGGTACAGTGCTTGCAAAAGTATGCACGAGGCCCTGGGCTCAGCCCCCAGTACCACAAAAAAAAAGGAGGGGGGGAGGGAGAGAGAGAGAGAGGAGCAGGGGGGAGGGAGAGAAAAAGAAAAGAGAAAAGAAAAAAAAAGGAAACAGAAAAAAAGAAAAATGTCCCACTCCTGAAGTCACTCAAGAACATTCCAGAAGAATCTCTGGTCCACTTCTCCCTAGTCTCACCCTGAATATTGCCTGAATTTGTAGTTCTGGACTAGGCTGGGGGCAATAGCGCCCCCCTAGAGGGCATTTTGGTTGTCACCCTGCCTTGCGGACCTGGGAGGTTAGACTCTGCAAGGGCACTGTTACCTGCTTACTTACTGCAGGAGTCTTTGAGACCACAGATCATCTTTTTTTCCATCTTTCTCCCTCCAGTACCAACCTGCAACAACTATTTGTTGAATGAGTTAAGTCTGTGAATGAATGAGAAAATCAGGTGTGTGTTGGGTGTGTTTAATTCTAGGCAATATTTGCTGGAACTACAATAATGAATTTTTTTTCTAATGATCTACTTTGTTACTTAAAAGATTTGAGGGACATTTAGAAATTTAGGATTTAGAAGAGTTACAAACTTTTTGAACCCATAAAACATCATGTTCTCAACAGCCTGTCACATTTATTTACTTAAGGAATCATTGTAGTGTTAAAGTTTTTGCAAAGGATGATAATGGCCGTGGAAATAATTGTCTTAGAAAAAAAAAATGAAGAGACCCTTGAGCCCTTCTTTTTTCCAAAAATAAAATCAAATAAAGACTATGTTATTAACTGATGAATATCAAACTTTGCTTCCACAACGCCAGAGGGAAACACGTTCAGAGTCTTAAAAGCAGCTCAGACCCTTTTTGGAAGCCTGGTACTCAAATGCTGTAATTTCCTTTAGAAATTCCAGCTCTTCCCTGGCACACGGTTCAATTAAGGGCAAGCGCTGTTAAATAGGAGGTAACCATTAGATTATATTTTAAAATATGACTAGCATCCAATGTTTTAATCAAATAATTTGCTAATCACTCACTGTGACGTGGCTTCCCCTAGGCAGCTCGGTTGCTTCGTCCTCCAGTTCCTCCTCCTCCTCCTCCGCTTCCTCTCCCCCTCCTCCTCCCTCGCAGCCCACCAGGCCCTTCTTTCTCTCTGGAAAGTTCCTCGGAGCCCATTAACCAGTGCTTTAATCCAAGTGGATCTCGATGATCAAGAAAAATGAAGCTCCTAATAACAGCAAAATCGTAAGGAAATTTAGACAAAATGACTCTCCGCATCACAGGTTTTGTTTACTGGTGGGTAATTAATTCTTCACATATGCTGGGAACATCTGTCGCCGTGACCTGCCATCGGATCTGAGAACAGACTGCCGCGCGGTTCCCCCGCAGGTCATTAGCGGCGCTTGGAAAGGAGGCCCCTTCCTCCGGCCCTCGCCGGCCACCCTCTCCTTAGTTGGGCCTTTCCCCCTGTCAGATCGTCCACGCGAGACCTTAGCCACTGTTCCCTCGCCCACCAGCGGGCATCTTTCTGGCCGCCTCCTGGTCTCTCTCTAGCAGGTCCAAAGCAGAGGAGGGTGGCTCTCTGGTGGTGGGGAAAAGAGATCGGCTGGGTCAGGCCCTGGGTTCTGGAGGAGGCCTGGTTCCTGGAGTCCCGACTGGCTGCCTGGCTTGGGGTGACAGTCTCCAAGCACCACGGAAGGGGTCCAGCAGGAGCCTGGATGTTTCCCACTTGTGACTTCCTGGTCTAATTGGTGAAAAATTGGCCTCTGATTTCCAGCGGACCATTGCCAGGAGAACTTGTCTTTTTTTTTTTTTTTTTAATTAGAAATTTTTAATGTGCATCATAATGTGATTCATTTTGACATGCTTTTCGTTGTGACAATTTTCATATATGCAATTTGATAAGCATTATTCATATAGGTTACCCCTTACCCTCGTCTATGTTTCCCCCCCTCCCCCCCTTCCCATCTAAGTTTCCCATCCAAGTCTTCTCTATCTTTTACTATATAGTATTTTTCTATATGTCCTTGGGTTGGGCTGGGATTTAGCTCAGTGGGTGGAGCGCTGCGCTGCAGTCTCTGAGGTCCCGAGTTCAATTCCCAGCACCACAAAAATGGGAGAAGGGCCTGGCAATCCACTCCCAAGGCAATCCCGAAACAGTCAGCCATTGAAAACCCTATGAGGGTCACCATGAGTCTGATACCGACTCGACCGCACCTAACAACAACAACAATGGTGAATCTAAGTCTCAAAGTGGTAAAATGAGAACTTGTCTTGACAGAAGCCAAAGATGGTGAAGGAAGACTGGGAAGGGGCTTTGTTTGGCAGGGAGGGTGGAATGTCACTGGCTGATTCGCATGCAGGCGGTTCAGGCGGAAGGGTGAGGAGGCTTATGGAGAAAGGGAGGGCACTGGCCTCTCTCCCTGAGGCTCTGATCGGAGGCCAGCCCATGTCCTAGCAGCTGTAGGAGCCACCAAGAACCCAGAAAAACCAGATGTGAAAAACCACAGCTGTATGTTTTGTTAGGTGCCATTGAGTCGGTATGCGACTCATAGCGACCCTACATATAACAGGGGAAACGCTATTGTCAGTGCTTCTCTGCTGTTCATAGGGTTTTCAATGGTGGATTGATTTTTGGAAGTGGGTTACCAGATCCTTCTCCCAACAGCTGCATGGGAACTTCTAAAGGGAAGTCATGGTAGAAGGAGCTCCCTGACCACAGCTATGGGTTCTGAAATATGCATATACCGCATACCCCCTAAGATCCTGACAGCCTGTAACACATTTTATTGTTTGCCACTTATCAGTTTTCCCAGCAGCCCAGGGAATTTGTCTTTCTTGCTCCTTGTAGAATCTCTAGCATCTTACTATATCAACTGTTGCAGAACAGAGGCTCAAAACAACAACAACAACAACAACAACAACAACAACAACAACAAACAGCCACCAAACCGCGATCAGCAGATGGATGGACGTCACACTCGTTCTTCCCTCCAATCCCCTCAGAACTTGTCATTCCCATTTTTCTTGTAGGGAAAATGAGGCTCAGAGAGTTCAAGTGGAGCCAGCAGTGCTACCTCAGCGGCGTTTGCTTCCAGCATCCGGGCTTTTCTGGACCTTCCTGTTACCTGTGAAGAGCAGCTGCTTCCATTGTATTCTAGGCAGGTCGCATGCTGGTCTCCCACAAGAAACACTTATAACTTCATGTTAAATGATTGAGTTCAGTCCCAGCACTCAGGAGGCTGAGGCAGGAACCTTGTGAGTTCAAGGCCAGTCTGAGCCACAGAGCAAGACCCTTTCTCAAAAAAAAAACAAAAAACAAAAAACAAAAGGTGGTGGGGATTGAAAGGACTCCTAGTGTCCCTTTCAGTCCCATGCTGAAGGGCCCACTCCCTTTCAGAGGAATAGAAAATCCCACTGCTAGGCACTTCTAAGGGCTGGGATTTAGCTCAGTTGGTAGAGCACCGATCTGCAGTCTCTGAGGTCCCGAGTTTGATTCCTAGCACCACCAAAGTGGGAGAAAGACGTGGCAACCCACTCCTGAGGCAATCTGCTTCTTATAGCTGTGCCTCTGCTGTCCCCTTTCCACATAGGAACCTCCACATCAACCGCACACAAAGTGCCACCCACCACTTAGGCAAACATCTGCTTGATTCTAAACCCCAGGGACCATCCGCAGAGAGCGTTGGATGACAGACTGAGGGATTTAAACTGAGCTCAATGAGCTACGGAAGTCTCCAGTAAGAGTGATGTGGGAGCCCAACAGAAGGGAAGATAAGGAACACAGGGTCAGGAACCAAGAAAGAAAACTTTAAAAGATAGGACAAGAGCCAATACTTCATGGAAGACAGATGAGGAGGCGTGTCAGGAATAAAAATGCGGGATCCAGTACGAGACTATTTGGAGAAGATGTTTCCTGCGATTTCACATTAGGTTATCAAATGGTCTTTTCTGACAATAGTGTCAATGCAGTGGTAGAAATGGAGGGTGGACTTTAAGAGGTTAGGAAGTAAATGATGTCCAGCCAGTGGAAGAAACGGCTTTAGATCATTCTGGAAGGGACATGCTTGGTACTGTGTGGCAGCGTGAGGACCTCACTGGCTTCGGGAATGAGTTTTCTACCGGGCAGATGTCCGCATAGGCACAGACTCTTAGGACATTTCCAACAGAAAAGAAGGAACCAGAAAGTAAGAAAGGGCAGAACTGAAGAGATGACTGAGAAGAAAGGGTCAGTTGTAAGTGTGCTTTGCCAAAAGCGTCTAAATTAAGAACATGTTTTCATGACCAAAGGGGCTGGGGTTTAGCTCAGTGGGTAGAGCACTGCGCTGCAGTCTCTGAAGTCCCGAGTTCAATTCCCAGCATCATAAAAATGGGAGCAGGGCCTGAGAATCCACTCCCAAGGCAATCCTGAAACAGTCAGCCATTGAAAACCCTGTGAGGATCGCTATGAGTAGGACACCTACTCCATGACACACAACAACAATTTAATGACCAAAAGAGTAGCCTATTGAGAAAAAAGATGCTTTGTCAATTTATTCACTGAAATTAGCATTTTGGCTCTGCTCAAAATATATCTATAAAAGAAGATCAAAGAGATTCTTAATTTTTGTAATCTAGCCAACCTCTCCCCCATGTATTGGTCAGTTTGCTGTACTGTGGGGGCTTGCATGTTGCTGTGATGCTGAAAACTATGCCACCAGTATCTCAGATACTAACAGGGCCACCCATGGTGGACAGGTTTCATCTGAGCTTCCAGATTAAGACAGATTAGGGAGAAGGACCTGCAGCCCACTCCCAAAACTATTAGCCATTGAAAACCCTATGAATAGCAGAGAAGCACTGTCAAATAGAGTGTCAGAGAATGAGCCCCCTATGCTGGAAGACATTCAAGAGATGACTGGGGAAGAGTTGCCCCCTCAAAGTAAAGTTGACCTTCATGACAGGAATGGAGTAAAGCCCCTGGAACCTCCATTTCCTCATGACTCAAAATGAAAAGAAACACAATGGCTGAAACATTGGGCTCAAACATAAAGAGATCATATGCATGGCACAGTGTTGGGTAGTGTTTCATTCTGCTGTACTTGGGGTTACTATGAGTTGGATATGACTCAATGGCACCAAACAACAACCACAAAAGCTATTCTCTAGTGCCTATTTCATGCTAGTGACTGTAATAAGTATGGAAATTCTTTGATGACTCTATAGGCATACCTGAGACCATCAAAATAAAAATGAATACTGCAATAAAACGATTTGTAGGGTCTTGCTAAGTTGTGCAGGCTGCCTCTAGCCTCGAACTTGCGATCCTCCTGCCTCAGCCTCCTGAGTAGCTTGGATTACAGGTGTGCACCACCACGCCCGGCACTTCCAAAGCTTCTAGCAGTGGTTTTTCATCCAGGATGTTGCTCCATGTGAAGGAGCAAAAGAGAGAGAGGCAGGCGTCAGAAGGATGCAATCCTAGAAAAATCATGATGGAGATGCAGGCGTCAGAAGGATGCAATCCTAGAAAAATCATGACGGAGATGCAGGCGTCAGAAGGATGCAATCCTAGAAAAATCATGACGGAGATGCAGGCGTCAGAAGGATGCAGTCCTAGAAAAATCATGACGGAGATGCAGGCATCAGAAGGATGCAATCCTAGAAAAATCATGACGGAGTATTTTGCTCCGTGAAAACAACTTGGGAGCATACCATGCCCTCCCCTGGCTTTTGGTCCTGAGTTCAGTGGAAATTTTGTTTTTCATGTTGTATGGGAACCAGGAAAGAGAACTAAATTAGAAAAAGAGAATTACTCCAATCATCCTGCCTTGCTTTCCAAACTCTGGTTAGTGTGAGCATTAAAAAAAAGAAAAAAAAATACACCTCAAAGCCTGTACAGATGTAGTTCTTATGATAAATCACTTTTTAATCAGTCATAATTTTGCAGTAAGTGCTGAATAAATGCCCTCTGTTTCACACTTTAACTGTCAGCGGCTAACATCAGGAGGGCAGACTAGTGCCTATCATTAGAGCAGAGAAAAATCAATACCATTTTTAATTAAAGGCAGGCACAGCAGAGCTTTGAGATGGCTGATCTCCTTGTCAGACCATCTCCCCTTTCCACTCTTTCAGAAGTTCAGTCCCAAAGTTGAGAGACAGCCAAACGCAGGGACGGACTGGCACAGACGTTTCACGGGAGGGAAATAGGCAAACAAATGAAGCCAACGGAAGAAACATCAACAAGGGTATGAGGGTATGCTTTGTGCTTCCCCTGTGCCTATAAGACAATCTTAAGGTGTGATCAGAGGTAGAACCGGCTTATGCAGTACACATGATCTTTTCGTTTGCGCGCTTAAAAAGAATCAAAGGACAGTCATACAGACATTCCGGCTGTTTGTGTGTCATTATGTTTTAGAAGTCATTACGTGGCTTATTCTTTAATGGTTCCTTTCATATTATGTTTTTACAACTTGGGATTTTCTAACTTTGTAGAGCAAGAGTCCAGTAAGACAGGTCCCACAGTCTTTTATGACTTAATAGCAGAAGTGATTATTCTATTAGTTAGAAGTAAGTCACTAGCCAGCCATACTCAAGGGAAGGGGATTTTACAAGGGCGTGAGTATCAGCAGGTAAAATCATTGAGGTCCCTTCTTGAAATCGCCCTACAAAGTAGTTTGATCCTGATATCAGGAAGTTAGTAATATATCTGTAAAATACAAATAAATTTGGAGTAATACGAGAAAAAGAAAAGGTGACATTTAATTAAATCCCCAAATATGATATAGTAATGGAGTCCTAGGGATATCCAAAAGGATAGAAATGAAAGTCTTTAATTAATGAAGGTCGATGGCCCTTTGCTAAAGGTACAGAGACATTCAGAGTAAGGTTCCTCATCTCCTTCTGTCCAGTCAGAGACCCTCAGGGGCTCCTGCACAGTTTTTAAGGTTTTGTAGGTGGCATCACCACCTTCAACTTATTGCTATTTTCTTCTTAGGATGAGAATTCCAGCTAAGGCTAGTTTAGTAGCCAGTGCTTATATCAGTCAGGGTCTTTATGGTTCTAAGTGATTTTTTAAAGTCTATCTTGAAATGGCTTAAAGACACCGTGGGATCCAGGAGTTCCTATAATCTAGAGCCCTAAGAACCCACCGCCTGTAATCCAGGCCCTAAAACCCCACCACCTCCTGATAGCTCCACAGCTGGAAACCAAGCCTCGAGCAACTGGCCTTTGGGAGAACTTCAAGATGAAAACTACAGGATGTGAGGGCAATATGAATCCTATGCAGAGGTCAGAACATAATAATAATAATGATGATGATGATGATGATAATAATAATAATAATAATAAAGCTAAGAACGGTATTATTCTAGATGGACTAGAAAATTCATGTAATAGTTCTGACAATGTAAAAAGAAAGTTCACTACAGAAAAAGTTTCTATCTTAAACAGAACTGGAACCTAAGGATATATAGAAAAATATGACCATAAAAAGACAAGCAAATGGAAGAGAGGTCTTTGGTGGGGGGTGGGATGGGGGAAGAAAACGCACAAGAGGGTAAGGGGGAAGTTATCTGTATAATGTACAACAAAATGCATATATGGAATTGTCACAATGAAATGCATGTCAGAATGAATCACATTAAGGTGTACATTAAAATTTCCAATAATAAAAAAAAAGATCCAAACTACAGCACCTAGTACCTCGATGGTTTATTGTTAAATAAATGTGATAGGTATTGAATTACAGCATACCATTTTGCTACCATACATATGCACAGTTTAAAGCCCCAAACAGTGACACCTCTGGCTGTGGTTTCTGTGTTATCAAAATACCCACGTCATGGATCTGATGTTTCCATTTTCTCTTCCCAATATGTTTCCATTTCTCCCTCTATGTTTCTGCTATTGGCAAGAAAGACACAGCCATTTCAGCACCAGTTTTGTGTACTTCCTAAGCAACTCTAAGGGCTTTCTGGAATTTAAAGAGAGTAAAAGCAGAACTCTTGACACACCGTGGGTCTCAATGGCCAAGTTGGGGTAAGAGTTTTGTTTTCTCTCCTCTTGTTTTTGGCCTCCCTGTTCTGCTCCTCCAGCCAACATAAAACAAGGCATGGACCACAGAGTTGAAAAAGCAAAGCCAAGAGCCAAGCATGAATGTGGGTGGATGTCATAAATTTATGTCCTGGGCCAACACAATTTCCTCCTGCTGCCTCCTCCGGGGCCCTCCTGCTCCCTTCGCCTGGCTTCAGACAATGAATTTCCAGGGAGTTTCTGCCTTTTGATCTCCTCGCTGATCTAATGCAATTGTCCACCGGCAGAAGCGCTGTGAGGTGCAGAATACGATAATGAAGCTAATTTGATTTGCACTCCGCACCCACCCTTAAGATCTACATGCCTTTATTGTATTAAGTCCCTAATGAGATTCTTCTTCCCGGAGAGCTCTGGCGGGAGACCAGCGGAGCCCAGGGGCTGTGAGAGAGGCTCATCTCTGGGGATTTCTCCCCATTTACATCCCATCTTTAATGGATAGGGTCCTACCAGCCCACAAGGCATAAGGTGATCACACTGCCCGATGAAGCTCTTGCAGTTTCCAGGTGAAGAAAAATAGGACAAACGGTCAGTGATAGGGTGAATGGTGCGTGGGAAGAGTGACACACACCTTTCCAGCCCCAAATCAGGTGCTCCAAAGAGATTTTCTCCTTTGCATGCAAGGGATCTTGTTCTCCATTTTTGCCACTAGCACTGTACGTGGTGGCGGTCTTAGCTGCCATCAAGTTGGGTCAAACTCATAGCGACCCAATGTACAGCAGATGAAACACTCCCCCAAACTATGCTATGCCTGGCATTATGTCAGTGCTTCTCTGTTATTCATAGGGTTTTCTATGGCTGATTGTTTCGGGAGTGGGCTGCCAGGTCCTTCTCCCTAGCCTGCAGCACCTGGTGCTCCCAGGTGGTCTCCCATCTAAAGACTAACCAGGTCCCACCCTGCTTAGCTTCCAAGATCAAACAAGACTGGATGCCAGGGTGGTAGAGGAGAGTATTGTATGTAGTGAGGGAAAAAAACCAAACAAACCAAAAAAACCCCAACACGTCCCAGAGCACCAGATTTCCTGAACCACTTCACGGATTTGAGATAAAGCCTCACCCGAAATCTGGCTGGCCGTGGATCATCCAAGCAGGATGGAAATATAAATTAATTCTGAAAAAGCCTATCCCTTCCAATGTTCTTCCTCTGCCTCCACCCTCCCACCACCCATGATGAGAAATTTAAACCCGCTCACACATGCCCACACTCTGCATATCCAGCCCCTCTTTATATCCATTGGGGTTTTCTTCAGTACCACTGATGTTTGGGAGAAGGACGTGGCAATCCACTCCCAAGGCAATCATGAAACAATCAGCCATTGAAAACCCCATAAGGGTTGCTATGAGTCGAACACGATTTGATGGCACCTAACAACAGCAACAACAACCACTGACATCATCTCTTACTTATATTCCACGCCCAAAATATTTAATAGCCCCCTCACAAAATACGCCATACACTGGGAAATACAGTGTGATATCACTTTTTTTTAAGTCCAAAAACCTGCTTTTGAGTTGACAGACAACCTTGCTGAAACTGATTTAATCCACAGAACACAATTATGTATACTGTTTAGTGCATTATCTTAAGGCCCGATGCGGGGTACAAAGGTCGGTAATTGAGAAACCGCACGTTTGCTCCTACAGCGCAAAGGGGTTTTGGACCATTTCAGATAAAAGAAGATGAACCCAGAGGGCTACCCTAGGAATCATTTTATAGAAGCAAAGGCTCCCCCATTTGTTTTCAGCTTCCCTCAAATTCCTGAGCTCGTGGCAGGAAAATAAAGGCGAGGTGATTGGCACCGCGAAGACTTTCCTGGGGGACAAAGGTAGTCGGCGTCTAATCTGAGGTCTTTAGGAGGAATCTATCAGCTTTGGTTTAGCTCTCAGTGGGCAGGTGTCTGTATCACAGAGGCGCTATGCATAATTCACCAGCGGAGAGCCCCAGGCCTTGGCGGGCAGGCTAAATTACCTGTCACTTCCAGGGAGGGTCTTCCCCGAAGGTCAAGGTTGGGAGCGTGGGTACCCCCAGCCAGGAGGAGCACGTCTGGCCCTGCTAGACGTCAGCACCGATTCTCAGCTGTGCAGAATGCAGGCTCCTCGGTCACCCCTCCAACCCACCCACCTCTTTCGCAGGGCCAATTAGCCAGGTCGCATTCTGAGCTCAGAGTGGACCGAAGAGGGTGGGGTCGCTTGTTTTAATGACTAGAGACCCCTCGGTTGATGTCAAATCAGTGGGGGCTGGGGTACCAGTGCTGTCTTGGAGGGGTCGGCTGGGGTCTCGGCAGAGAGGTGAGCCATCCTAGCTTCCTCTGAATGCAGAAACGTCCCGTCAGCACCTGGGGACAGGACACGGGGTCTAGGCGGAGGAAGACTCGGATTTGGGGGCACAGTTCATGAAAGGCAGGTGCCAGCCGGCTGTCATTAAGCTGCTGGCAGTGTCCCCCTCCTGGATGGGCGGCTGGCTGAGTGGCAGGTGCGTCCTGGAGGCAGATGTCGCCTGCATTAGACACAGGAGAGGACCTGGGTCTCACCTGTGCAGTTTGGGGGGACGTGTTTGAGGCACCACACATGGATTTCCCTTCGGATTTATCACTTACATTTCAGGAACTTTGTTTTTGAAGCAATACAGTACAAGAAAAGAAAACAGAGAGAAAGAGAGGGAGACAGGAAAACGAAGAGAGAGAAGGAGGAGGAAGAAGAGGAGGAAGAGGAGGAGAAGAAGAAGAGCAGAAGGAGGGAGAGGTGGAGGAGGAGGAGGAGGAGGAGGAAGAAGAAGAAGAAGAAGAGGAGGAGGAGGAGGAGAAGAAGAAGAGGAGGAGGAGGAGGAAAGAGAAAGACCTGCTCATTCTCCTAAAAAATGTTTTCTAGGTTTACCTCTGGGGCTGGGATTTAGCTCAGTTGGTAGAGCGCTGCACTGCAGTCTCTGAGGTCCCGAGTTCAATTCCCAGCACCACAAAAATGGGAGAAGGACCTGGCAATCCACTCCCAAGGCAATCCTGAAACAGTCAGCCATTGAAAACCCTATGAGGGTCGCTATGAGTCGGATACCGACTCGATGGCACCTAACAACAACAACAACAAGGTTTACCTCTGAGGTCAGTGAGAGAAGTCTCTACAGTATTTTTTAACACTTTGACTGCTGTATAATATCCTTATACTTTTGGAGTAAATTTTTAGTTTCAGTTAAAGAATTGGGTTTATAAATTCTTTATTTCTAATAAAATGAAAAGGATGACTGACAGCTCAAGATTTCTGAGGGTATTTAAACAAGGAGGGATGTCTTGTTATGTAAAAACACTTTGTCCTTGTTAGGTGCTGTCCAGTTGGTGTCTGACTCATAGCAACCCTACACACAGGCAAAACACTATTGTCACACTTCTCTGCTATTCATAGGATTTTCAATGGCTGATTGTTTTTTGGGAGTGGGTTGCCAGGTCCTTCTCCCAAGCCTACAGCTCAATAAATTCTATTTGTTTCTATGCATATTTCAACCTATTTTTCACTTCTAAATAATTCTAAATATGACCAAATGAGAATTACTTTCATTACAGACCGTCTGGAATGGAACATTCCTTTGAAATGTATATATAGCCCATTTGCTGTTGTTAGGTGCATTGAGTCAGATCCAACTCATAGCAACCCAATGTCCAACAGAATGAAAGAGGCACTATCTCTGACAGTGCTTCTGTGCTATCCATAGGGTTTTCAATGCCCTGTTGTTTCGGGAGTGGGCTGCCAGGTCCTTCTCCTATTTTTGCAGTGCTGGGGACCAAAGCCAGGGCCTCAGATCGAAAGTTAATGCACAAAGGCTACGATTTTAGGAAATGGAAAACACATTTTTAAAAATTCAATTTGCATCAAACCCTCTTGGCTACACTTTTATCAGGGAACGAGAAAAGCATTAGGTTCAACAACAAAAAAAAAGTTTGTTTAATCCAAAGGAGGGGAAATAGATGCGGATTTTAAGATGATCATTTATAATTTTTTTGGTAACCATTTTACCCTTGCAGTCAAGGCAGCTGCTGCTGCTGCTTTAAGAAACAAGGGTCTCTGTGCAGTTGATGAAGTAATAGATCATGTATAAATAGATTGTTTGCTCTCCGTGCAGATGCCATCGCTACTAACTACTTCCAGGCTCTTTGAGAGCTAAATAATTCCGTAATGCATCATTGAGCAGTTAGTTGCTTCATAGCAGATGGTTTTAGGGGTCCATCTGCTCACAGCAATGTTTTCAACAAGCCCCCTTCACCTTCACCAAAAGGTTCCGAAACACTAGAATATTCATTCTCTACCACAGGTGCCTTTCCTTGGCTTTTCCTCTATTGGAGAGAGGACCACTGGCTTTTCTTTCTTTCTTTCTTCCTTTTTTTTTTTTTTTTTTTTTTTTTTTTTTTTTTACTTTTTGAGACAGAGTCTCACTAAGTTACGCAGACTGCCTCTGGTCTCGAACTTGTAATCCTTCCGCCTCCACCTTCCCCAGAGCCACTGGGATGACAGGCATGCACCACCATGCCCAGCTGGCTATTTTTTCTTTTTCTTTTTCTTTTTTCTTCCCAAAAAGTAGATACTGGCCTGTGTAAGAAGGCTGTGTCAGCAACACTGGTTCTGGGTTTCAAGAATTTGTAAAGCTACCTGGTGTGTGTGTGTGTGTGTGTGTGTGTGTGTGTGTGTGTGTGTGTGTGTGTGTGTAACCTATTGCTTTCCTGGGCTGACTGTGTTACAAATGAGATTCTTTTTTGCTACTCCTGTCCCTAATATGTGCAGAAGCCCTCTCAACCCCATGGCAAGTGTGTTGGGGTCCAGGACTCATTCGCCCTGCCTGTGAGGGGTGCCTTTGACAAGGTCAGGATGAGCACGTAGAACACACGAAGGAAATCCAGCGAAAACCATATGGATGAGGGCGAACGGAGCACGGTATCTGAATGCCGAGAGATCGGGGAAAGCGTTATGGGGACGCAGCTCGCTTTATTCCAGAAATCCCCAGTGCCCCATTACCTAAGTGATCACTGAGATTTGCAGTCAGATTGCCCCGGAGACGGACCAGCGGCACACGATGAATAAGACATGGGCGGCAGCTGCTCTCTAAATATGGAGAAATTTCTTTCCCAAATTGGAAAATAATAAGGACAGACAAAGTTGGTGAAGAGGAAACACGGAACATTAAGACGGGGACTTGTTTTCTTTTCTTTTTAAACAGATCACAAGAAATTAACAGGCGATTTGTTTGGATTGAGTCAATGGACACCCCCAACCCAAACACAGCGACTGAATAGATTCAGTGCTGTGCATGATGTAAATATCTTTGGGGTAAGTATTGGATAATTAGAGATTTGACCCTTAATTTGTCAGCAGAGAGAATAGGGAAGAGATGCTATTTCAGAAAGTGGGATGGATGTGGGCTATTGTTCTCTGTGGCACAAAAAGTTCAGAGAACAGCCTACTTTGTTTGGAGGTTCAGTAGCTGCATTTTAATTTGTCTTTCTGAAAGGACAAATGGACTCATAATAAGATATCAAAGATAACCCAAATATGCCTATGTAGTTTTACTACATATTAGTCAAAAGTTTCCATGAGCCCTGTGAGTTGATAAAATTGTGACCAAAAGGGATGTTGTTGTTGTTGTTAGGTGCCATTAAGTCGTGTCCGACTCACAGCGACCCTCACAGGGTTTTCAATGGCTGACTGTTTTGGGATTGCCTCGGGAGTGGATTGCCACATCCTTCTCCCATTTTTGTGGTGCTGGGAATGGAACTCGGGACCTCAGAGACTGCACAGCGGCACTCTGCCAACTGAGCTAAATCCCAGGCCGTAAGAGGGATGTAATGGTTGCACAATGGAAAAAGCCAATGCTGGATTACTCTGTACCCACCATACTGAGCAATGAAAGGAGAGGAAAAAGAGACAAAAAAAAAAAAAAAAAGATATTGAAGAAAATTGCTATAGCTCTCAGCGTCATAGTTCAGAGAGGTGTTTTAAGACAATTTAATTATAGTATCTTCTTTATACACAACATAAAAATATTAGAAAGAAGGAGAATCTCTAGCTTACTGAAATGAATGGCTTGCTACCCACAATTGTCACCAATGGAGGCTCTTTCCTTATATTCATTCTGTTGTTTATGATATGCATTTATTAAATACCTACTGATTCCCCAGAATTGAACAGGGTTTGGCATAGACACCCTATTTTCAACCTTGAGGGTCTGCCAAGTCTGTAAGTGGAAACGTCTCTACGAAATGGTTGTGTCAAAGGTGAGTGATTTATGATCGACCACCTGTCTGAACCTGGCCTGACTTGGGAGCCGGAAAGTGCACAGTCCTGATACTCCCACCAGTGTCATTTCAATTATCCCGTCAAGAATATCCATGGAAACCTACTTTACTGTCACTTTTATTTTTGCTGTTGAAGCTGAAAGATCACTACAGATGTTTCTTCTGTTTCTGAGTGCTTAGAATTCCAGTAATGTAACCCAAGTTTCCTTACCAGGTGCGGGCCGCATGCTGCAGTGTACTAACCACGGTTAGCTCTATGAAGAACCCAAATGAAATAAAGAACGGTCTCCGCTAGCTGGGGAGAGAAGACAGACTGCTGGAAACAGGCTGCGGGGCCTCCCAAGAGTGTGCCATTCAGGACAGAGGGCACTCTAGCCAGGAAAAAAGGAGGTGCACAGGGGGGCACAAGAGAAAGACAGCCAGATTCTCGTTCCATTGGCTTCTTTAGAGAAGAAATGAGGCTCAAAGCAGCGAGGGTTGCCTTTAAGGCATGTGATTCGGGGTTTTTGGTCTGTGTCTGCGGTCCTTGGGATGAAACCCAGGGCCTCGCATATGCTGAGGAAGTACTCCGCTGAGCGACGTCCCCAGCCCAGCACTGGCCTTTTAAAAAGACGTGGCTATGGGCCTGTGTGTCTGGACAAGGTACACCCCGGGAGAAGACTCCCAAGCAGGAAGAAATGGAGATACTTAGGGGATGCCTAGCTCAGGCCAAAGGATCATGCTGTGAAGTGGTGAGAGAGGCGGACGGCCAGGCAAGTTGGACGTTGGGAGAGGCCAGGCTTCACTGGGGAGGCACGCTATGGGAGCCGAGCCGTATCTACCCTCTATCGTGTGCAATTCAACCCAGCACAATCGAACTTGGTGCAGCTGTTGGGACATTGAAGGCTGGCTGAGAGCTAGATCCATTCAGAGACCAGCCCGGCATCAGAGGCTCTGGTTGTAATGAGGGTTTGTTACACAGACTTACAGCTTAAATGAAGACAATCGACCAATAAGAATTGGCATTGCAGATCAGGAAATAGTCTTGCTTTTGTAAGATATCAATATTGCTTTGAAATTAGAAGGGGGAAAAGCTACTTCTTTAGAGAGCATTTTTAAGAAAAGGATCATCGGAATGAGCAGCAGTTTCTCAGAGCTGGGGAGTAGGGGATGGTCCTTACGTTTTTCAAATCAAGTAATAAAAATACTGGCAAACTAATTCTTTTTTGTTTGTTTGTTTGTTTGGTACTGGGGGTTGAACCCAAAGCCTCGCACTTGCATACTTTGCATGTGCTGGACCACTGAGCTGTACCTCAGCCCATTTTTTCACTCTTTGAGGCAGGTTCTCCCTAAATGATGCAGACTGCCTCTGGTCCTGAACTGTGATCCTCCTGCCTCTGCCTCCCCAGTCGCTGGGATGACAGGCGTGTGCCACAGTGCCCGGCTCTAATTCAATTCTTTTAAAAGGTTTGGTTCCAGAAAAACAAAAATTATGATCAGAAGAATCATGGATTCCAAAGTACAAATTCAGAAATGCTCAGACATTCATCCAGTGATTCTGAAGGATGGTGTGGAATCGTGTGAATAAGCAAACAAATATAAACCTCATTCACTTTGGATTGCTTTATCTATTGGTTTATATATTGCATACTGCACTGTAGAACAGAGAAGTTGGAAAGACCATAGAATGGCATAACATCAAAGCAACAATACCATTTTTGAAGGCAGTATGGCCTGTTTTCAAATGGAGTCTTATGCAGGAACTCAATAGATGAAACCACTCACATGGGAGTGTTTTTTGCTGACGCAGGTGTAGATTCTTTGTATCCGCGTCCTGTTCCTACGGCTGCCCAGCAAACATAATGCTACTCAATCAGCTTGCTGTCTTTCTTTTGAGTCTACATTGTTCTTTTTACTTTTTAATATAGCTTCTTTTAAAAAAAGTTAATCAACAAATTAAAATACTACACATTTATCATGTATAACATGATGTTTAGAAATATATGTACTCTGCCTAATGACTAAATCAAGCCAGCTAACATATGCATGACCTCAGGTACTTACTCTTTTGTGTGTGGTAAGAACACCTACAATCTACTCTCTTAACAATTTTCAAGTATGCAATATATCATTATTAACGCTAGTCACCACATTGTCAACGTATTCCTCCAGTCTAACTTAGATCTTTTGATCTGTATCTCCCCAGCCTGATTTCCCTTTGCTCTTCAGCCCTAGTAACCCTGATTCTTCTGATTCTATGAGTTTTTTTTTTTCAGATTTCACATATAGGGGAGATCCCATGATCTTTCTCTCTCTGTACCCCACTTAACAAGCTTCTTCAGAGCTAAAGACTAACGTGTATCTTCCCATGTAAACATACCTATGTTGTTGTTAGGTGCCGTCGAGTCGGTATCCGACTCATAGCGACCCTCTGTACAACAGGGGAAACACTATTATCAGTGCTTCTCTGCTGTGCATAGGGTTTTCAATAGCAGATTGATTTTTGGGAGGGGGTTGCCAGGTCCTTCTCCCAAAACATTCCTATATTTTCTCTTTATTTAGGTGTACAATAAAGATTGCATCTTGCAAGCATCTCTAACAAGGGTTCGGTCATATATGGTCACTAACACACAGTTTATTTGCATAGCACTCATGAGATGATATGTTTACAAGATTTTAAGTACTCTACAATATTTTCTTCACAAAAACCACCTATAATGATCCAGACATTTATGTCATTATGGTTGTTGACTCGTGTTGAACCTATATACAATAGAATGAAGCACTACCTAACACTGTGCCATGCACACGACCTTTGTATGTTTTAACCCATTGTTGCAGCCACTGTGTTTCTTCTCATTTTGAGCCATGTCATAGCAGCAAAAGGAGCTCCTAGGGGCTTTACTCCATCTCTGTCATTGAGATCAACTCTACTTTGAGGAGACAACTCTTTCTTAGTCATTTCCTGAATGTCTGCCAGCCTAGGGGGATCCTTTTCCAGCACTATAGTTGATGGTGCTTCTCTGCTATTCATAGGGCTTTCAATTGATATCTTTGGACTAGAGAAAAAATACAAACATGAAGAACATCGTTCTCTTTTTAAGTAGAGAAAGGAGCCATTCAATTAAAGGCCAATGTCTAAAATCTTAGCATAAGGCTCTAGTGTATTAGTGTCTGGGTTTTAAACAGCAGGAATGTATTGTCTCACAGTTTTGACGCTGGAAGTCTAAGGTCCAGGTGTCATCAGGGCGATTCCTTCCGAGGGTTAGAAGGGAGGATCTGCCCCAAGCGATTCTGCAGGCTTCTGGCAGTTTTCTGGGGATCTTGGGCACTGTTCGGTCTGTAGAAGGATCCTCCTTATCTTCATCTCCATGTTTACTTGGTGTTTTCCCTCTGGCCATGCATGTCTGTCTCCATTCACGTTTCTCTAAGTCATACCAGACTGGGGCCCACCTAATGGCCTCACCGTAACATCCACTGGGACCCTTCTTCTAAATATGGCCACATTCACAGGTGGTGGGAGGGACACAATTCTATCCATAAGAACAAGTACCGTCTTACTTGCTGCGTGCTATTCCTGTTAACCCCCACGTGTCTGTCAGCTTGTCGTGCTATGGGGGCTTGCGTGTTGCTGTCATGCTGAAAGCTATGCCACTGGTATCTCAGATATCAGCAGGGCCACCCATGGTGGACAGGTTTCAGCTGAGCTTCCAGATTAAGGCAGGTTAGGGAGAAGGACCCGGCAGCCCACTCACAAAACAATTAGCCATAGACAACCCTAGGAATAGCAAAGAAGAACTATCGAATATGTTGTTGTTGTTGTTAGTTGCTGTCGAGTAGGGTCCAACTCATAGCGACCCTCATAGGGTTTTCAACGGCTGTTTGCTTCAGGATTATTTTCAGGTGGGGATTGCCATGTCCTCCTCCCATTTTTGCTGCACTGGGGATCAAACCCGGGACCTCAGAGAGTGCACAGCTGATGCTCTACCAACTGAGCTAAATGCCAGCCCTGCCAAACACAGTGCCAGAAAATGAACCTTCGGTTGGAAGACATTTGAAAGATGACTGGGGAAGAGTTGCCTCCTCAAAGTAGAGTCAACCTTAATGACAGGAATGGAGTAAAGCCCCTGGGACCTCCTTTTGCTGATGTGGCACAGCTCAAAATGAGAAGAAACACAGTGGCTGCAACATTGGGCTCAAATAAAAAAGGTTGTGTTCAAGGCACAGTGTTGGGTAGTAGTTCGTTCTATTGTACATAGGGTTGCTATGCATCAGGTCCAACTCAATGGCACCTAACAATATTCCTACTAATGTATGCATGCTTCTATTTGCCTATCCAAAGGTAAAGGCAGATGTCTGACATCTCAGGGACTTGGAAAGCAGAGGCAAGAGTATGGCAGGTTCAAGACCAGTTGTTGTTGTTGTTAGGTGCCATCGAGTCGGTATCCGACTCATAGCGACCCTCACAGAGTTTTCAATGGCTGAGTGCTTCGGGATTACCTTGGGAGTGGATTGCCAGGCCCTTCTCCCATTTTTGCGGTGCTAGGAATTGAACTCGGGGCCTCAGAGACTGCAGTGCAGCGCTCTACCTACTGAGCTAAATCCCAGCCCTCAAGACCAGAGGTAGCTTCAAAACAAAATGTTATAAAGGGGCTGGGGTGCAGCTCAGTGGTAAAATGCCTGCTAAGTATGTGTGAGGCCCTTGGTTTAACTCCCAAGTACTTTTAAACACACACACACACACACACACACAAAATAAGTAAACTCCTCAGCTAATTCTCGTATCTCCATTGCTTTTGTTGTGGTGGTGGTGGTGGAGGTTATGATATGGCATGATGATCATGGAAAAAGAATTATGGAATGAGGATAACAGGTTTTCACAGTTACTGCCAACAGCTAAGTATTTTCTGTTAAAACAACAACAACAACACCACACCACTTTGGTTTCAGTTAGTGCAGTCGGAAATCATGAGGATTTGATCTTAACATCAGGCTCAGGCAACTCTTTGCAGATAGTTTTACTCCTATGCTACATAAGGAGACATAATTATATTTATGCTTCATTGATAATTGTGTGCTTCCTTCAAATAAACAGGCTGCAAATTTGAAGAGGATCGGTGAAAAAAATGCCCTTTGAATAGAAAGCATCACTACCAACAAATCGCTGACCTGCATTCACAAAATGACTAAATTACAGTGATTAAATCTGAGGCAATTTAGGCATTTTGTTATAATAGGAGACTGAGCTTCTCTCCCATGTTGATTTGGAGGTACTAGCTGCTCATTTTAGCATTTGGCTCAGCCATGACTCTAAAATCAGCAGAGTTTTGTTGTCTTAGAATAAGAGACAAGGACACACACAGCTGAATGAGAGCACTTTTCTCATTCAAAACAAAATTTAATTTAGTCACGTGTGTACATTCCAAACTATGTAACCAGGTGGTATCACAAACCTAAGTGACCTGAGGCAGTGGTGTTCCCGTGTTGTAATATTACATAGGGGGACGTGGAGTCTCCTGGTTTCTGCGATAAAGCTGTCGCTTGTTTGGGAGGCAGGGTCAAAGGAGCCTCTGCCTGGATGCTAAAGGAGGATTACTCTCAAAACCTTCTCCCTCGTCCCTGTTCCATTCCATTTACACGGGGCGAACGTCCAACAAGCCTTGACTGCTGCTGCTTCCCGTGTTAACATTTCCAGTCTCCCAGCATTAGCTCTGGTGGACTCAGAGTCATTTACTTGCTGTCTGCGGCGCTCCGGGTGCCGGGCCAGCTGGAGAGGGTGATCCGGCCGAGGAGGCTGCTAATCTCAATGGCCCTTGGGTCTTTCCTCGAAAAGACTCGGCAAGCAAACATGCCAAGTGCTATCTGTAAAGAGGCGGCATGTCACTGCAGCGCAGGCCCCCTCGCGTGGTATGTGTCCACAGCCACAATCGCTGAGATCATGCGCCACTTGGGAGAAGCACCCGTGGCAAGAGCAGGTGCCACGCGGAATCACAGTCCCTTTTGCCCCTGTCTGCAGGAGAAAGGCTAATCAAGCTTTTAATTCTTTCCTGCAAATGCGCGCAGACAAGGCTGAAGATGGAACCATGCAAGACATAGCGTCTTAATTGTCTAGTAATGTGGAGACCAGACAGGCCAGCTCAGGAGCAAGAACAAGTCACGCTGGAGATGGCTGAGGAGCTGCCCCCTTTCCAAATACTGTGACAAAAGTGTCATCTTGATGATAAACACAATCCTTAATGAGGTGAGGTAAACAGAAACCGTAGGCTGGACATAAGGCATCCTAATGTGCTCTGAAAGGCTCCAGATGAGACTCGTCTTCGGAAGCGTCCTTTATTTCTTTTAATGTTTCTATGAAATTAAGCGATTCGCATTTTGAAAAGTATGAGAAAGAATAGCTGTGTTGTTTGATATTAATTAAATAGCTGTTATAGTAACTGAATGACTCCAGGGGCTGTACCCAAATTGTCTCAAATAAAACAAACAAGAAAAAAGTTAATTCTAATTTGCTCACCAAAGAAAGCATGTGTGAATCATAGCATTATTCTTCTTTTCTAACAATTACTTGTAATAACATTTAAAGATTCTCATCAAAGTGGCATCCATCATATTTAAGAAAAAGTATGTTTCTCTATTTTTGCATTTCTAGTTTATTCACAATTGATCAAAAACGAAACTTTAAATGAATTCAAAATAAAAGGTGATGATTTATAGGGATCCTAAGTTAAATGTGGTTTGGGGTGATAAACTTTAAAGAGCTATATTCACTTCATAAGATATTTATTTTAAAAGAGTCTCATGAAAATATATAGTTAACAAAGAAGATATTTAATCATTTGAAATGTTAAGAAAAAAATTCCTTTGTTGAAAAATAATCTGTGACTCTATTGACAAGAAAAGAATGTTAAATGTTAGTCTTACTACATAGCTGCTTGAATTCTTTTATCATTCTTTTTTGACCATTACATTATTATTTTATAATAATGAAATCTGATGTTATAGAATAGCATTGAAAACTTCATAACATTATTTACTAGGAAGTAACGTGACTTTGATTTTACTAAGCTTGAAAACTATTTTATGAGGTTTTTTGTTTTTGGTTTTACTGTGCCTATGTGTTGACTGATGCAGAGTAGGGTTTCTGAAATAGTGTCATCTTAAACAACTTATTTTGGCTGCTTAAAGTATTCAACGCACCCACTGTAAGAAAGAAAAAGCTATGCTTATTTAAGATGTTTAAACACCAAAACGACTTAAGTATTCCTTTCTCTCAAATGAATGTATTTTCAGTTTAGAATCTTCAGAGAGGTAAATATATATATTTTTGCTACCTAGATGTGTTGGAAGCCAGTGCAGGGGCAGGAGAGGGGAAGGCGGAGGACTGGGGCAGCTCAGTGTTCATTTCTTTTCATTACTTGTGAAATGCTGCTCACCCCTAGCGCTCCTCATGCTGGCTCTTAAATAGTCGGGCCCAACAGCATTTGAAACCCTATCACCTCAATTTTTAAACGGTGTGCTTCCCGGGTCTGCTTGGGCTGTGACATTATTTCCTCTGCCTTCTGAGTTAAGAAAATTACTTTTAGCAGGTCATAGTGAAAGCAGAATTATGACCTAATTGGAAGAAGCATGTTCCATTTCTCAGGAAGCAGGCGGCATTATCGGAGTGCGTGTCTGCGTGTTTGCTTTCTTCCTCCCCCATTTACACAGTGGCCTGTGTTCCTTTTGGAGAAAGACAAGACTCCCCGGCCCCCATTTCGCCTCCAATTTAATGAAGTTGTTAAAGTAGCAAGACTGACAGGTTAATTATCCTTTATAAAAGGGGGACAAATTGAACTGTGTCTTTCCATCATTTTTTGATATATCAGGAAGCTCCGAGGTGCCCAGATGCAACGCTGGTGAATGGAGCAGCTAAGCCACTCTGCGATTCTCCGCTGACCCCGCTCTCCCCACCGGGGCCTGGCTACATTGCCGTTGGTTTTGTTGCACATTCAACAGATTCCACTTTATTATAAATTCAGAAGGATTTTTTTCCCCCTCCCTCTCTCCATATGTTGGCTGACAGCTCTCCTGGAATAACTGATGGCTAAATTTAAACTCTGATGAAAATTAACCCAAGTGTTAAATGCAAACAGGAGCTGCTTGGAAGAGGAAAGAGTTATCATGGTAGACGCCAACAGTGGAAAATGTGTGTAAATTAACGGAGCCTCGCTGGTGACAAGCTGTCAGGCGGTTTGACGGCTCTGGCTAGGGCCTTAGTCCCACGGAAGTTGGCCAGAGGGCAGAATGGACAAGTCCTGCTTTTCAAAAAGACCGCGGGAAGCTTGACAGGAGCGCTAACTAGATCATTCAAAGTTCATGGTCAAATAAGAGATTTTTTTTTTTTTTTTTTTTTTTTTTTTGCAAAGCTTTGCACTAAATAGAGTTTGCAGGCAGGAGAGGCCCGGATGAGACATCGGATTGCAAATGCAGCAAAATGATCAAAAGAAGGGAAGGAAGCCCAGTGGAGAATGATTTTAAAAAACAAACGAATCTGCCAGCGAAGACTGAGGAATCGATTTTGCTCACAATGAGAAGCATTCAACTTGGAACGCTTTCTACTTAAGAAGGTGATGCTCTGCTCACACTGGGCATTTCTTCAAGGAAATTGCACTTGTAGGTCTCAAATGTTTAGATTAAAATGTGTCAAATATGTAATTTTAGTGACACGCATTGAGAGGAAATGGAAGTCTAATCAAATGTCACTGTTTCTTGTTGTGGTGTGTATGTGACATTCTTAAGAATCAAAGGAAAAATGTTTCATTCGATCATTTCTCCCCAAGAAGAAGATAATGTTTTGATACTCTAAAAATAGAACATTTAATAATGTGCCATTATGACTTCATATGAGTAGGACCCAATGGATTGGGGTGGGGTTTAGCTCAATTGGTAGAGTGCTTGCTCTGTACTCTGAGGCCCTGGGTTTGATCCTCAGCACCGCAAAAATGGGAGAAGGACCCGGCAGCCCACTCCTGAAACAATCAGCCATTGAAAACCCTGTGAATAGCAGAGAAGCACTGACACAGGCCAGGCATAGCAGTGTTGGGGAGGGCTTCATCTGTTGTACACAGGGTTGCTGTGAGTTGGACATGCCTTGATGGCATCTAACAACAACAACAATAACGGACAGGGCACTGAAGCATAAAACTGAAAAACTGCTTTCAGTCTGGGCTCAATATCGTAACAGTACCATGACCTGGAGCAAGTGAGTAAGCCTCAGTTTACTCATTGGACAAGTAGAGATAATAGTAATAATAATAATAGATCAATGGAGATTCTGCAGATAAAAGCCAACCTTTCCCTAAATAAACTAAAGGAAATTTGCAACAACAGAAGGCAAGCTTCTGCATGCCAGAGGAGGAAATAGAGCACAGAGCAGTGGAAACAAGCTGAGATTTAGAGTCAAAGTTCGCATCAAGTCTAGACTCAGCTGCTGAAATCCTGCATGTCTTCGGTAAATAATAAAAAGGAGCACCTAGCTTCTGCTTAGGTTAATGAGTGCAATAATGTGTATGACGATGCTTTCTTTACGGGCTATCAGGTCCTACGTAGCTATTTTCAGTATGTCGCCTCTCCTTCCTTCACCTGTCTAAATCCTGGGCATCCAATCAAGGCAGACCTGCAAACCCCCTTTTCTCACCTCCAAGACTCCAGCCTCTGTCTTGCAGGGCACTCTTCTTGAGCAGGGCTCTGCAGACTGGGAATAGATGTAGAGAATTTGGATGACTGAGGCTTTGACAGGTCAGTGCACCTGAAAAACAACGAGCGTGGTGAGTACAAATTTGAGTCCTCAGAGCTGGTATGTGACAAGGTGCTCACTTTTCTATGGCTAAACGTGATGGGCAACTTGAGCACCTTCATGGCAGAGAACTTAATCTGATAAACTCAGTTATGTGGTTGTTGGGTGCAGTCAAGTCAGGTCCAACTCATGGCGACCCTGTGTACAACAGAAAGAAACACTACCCAGCACTATGCTATGCACGCAATCTTTTTATGTTTGAGCCCTTGTTGCAGCCACTGTGTTTCTTCTTATTTTGAGTCCTGCCACATCAGCAACTGGAGGTCCCCGGAGCTTTACTCCATTCCCATCATTAAGGTCGACTCTTCTTTGAGGAGGCAACCCCTCCCCAGTTGTCTCTCGAATGCCTTCCAGCCTGAGGGCTCATTTGCTGGCACTCTGACAGTGCTTCTCTGCTACTTATAGGGTTTTCAATGGCTGATTGTTTCAGGAGTGGGCTGCCAGGTGGTTCGCCCTAGTCTGTCTTAGTCTGGAAGCTCAGCTGAAATCTGCTCACCATGGGTGGTCCTGCTTGTATCTGAGATTCGGGTGGCACAGTTTTCAGCATCACAGCAACACGCAAGCCCCCACAGCACGACAAGCTGACAGGCATGTGGGGGATCCATAAGAATAATGTAGACTAAATTGAGTGACAGAGAAAGGCATCTAGGGGGACTATAGGTCACGTTAAGAGAAGAATAAATTTCAGTATTTCTAAGATGGAATGGTTTTGAGTATTTTCAGCAAAGTGAGTTCCTGCAGCAGAGGTCATAGAATGAGGAGACTAATAGATAGGAAGTTACAAAGTGAGCCAGGCTGCAATCTTCCCTATGTTGAGCTTTCCTCCTTCATCACTAAACTTTTATGGCACCAATCGTATTCGCCACGTACTTTTGAAAATTGCCCTTTCTTGTGTAATTAATGTCGTTTCATGTGAGTTAGGGAGGTAGAGGAAGTCCCGTTCATGGGGTCAGGGACTGCGCCTCCTTTCTGCCACCAGAGGACAGAACCACATGTAGATATCTGTATCTATGTATCTGTCTAGCTATTATTTTATAGCTTGTCAGAGAGAAACAAAACCATCAATATTGCAACATTGTATTTGAATAATCCACTCCTTTGAAGCATCTGTTTCTCTCCTGTATAGAAAATTTTCCAGGCTCATTTCACTAGCATCCTGATTTGGGTTCCTTGTATTTGTTAAATGCCTCACCTCCCAATAAAGCTGAAGTGTTATCCTAAATTAGTTATTGGCTTAGCCAAACAGTAACTGGGAAAGAAGATCATTGCTTGCCAAATCATATAACATTCTAGAACTTGGTAAAAACCATTTGAATTAGTGGTTGTGTAGGATAGCATGCCCTTTCCTTTTCTTTTCTTTTCTTTTCTTTTTTCCAGTACTGGGTGTTGAACCCAGGGCCTCACACTTGCATGCTTTGCAAGTGCTGGACCACTGAGCTGCATGCCCAGCCCACTTCTTTTACTTTTTTGAGACAGGACCTCGCTACATTATGCAGACTGCCTCTGGCCTCGCACTTACAATCCTCCTGCCTCCGCCTCCCCAGCTGCTGGGATTACAGGCGTGCGCAACCACGCCCGGCTAGACAAGTCCATTTCTCAATTCAAGTGTAAGTAACAAAATTAAAAGTTGATCGAGGGAGAAAAAAAAAAACACCATTGGTCATTTTAGTCTTCTTGTTATCTACCTGTTAGGAAATACTATAGACAGCATTATTAGTAAAAAGAGAAACCTCCTGAAAATAATATTTACATATGTGAAATATCTGGCGTGCCCTATTTTACCCTGTAATCCACACGCAATTCTGCAGGAGATGAACGGTATCCACACTGGGAGTGTTATAAGGCAATTTTTTTAGATATGTAAATAATTGAGATAAGGGCAGGCCAAAAACATACGTGCATTCCTTCTTTCAAATGTTTTCAGAAGGAGACGTTGCTGAGTATGTCAGGGGCGTCTCCTTATTCTGCAAAATGGCCACAATTCCTAATGTTTATTGCCTTACAGTGCCTCCCTGTGTGTTCTGAGATTTAGAAGAGCCCATTGTACCAACAGCCAGTGAGTTAAGGGATCCGGGATCCAAGGCCTGTGCGGCAGGAGGCCACAGGAAAGAACTCTAGTGAGCACCTGCCGCGGCCAGAGGCGGGGAGCCCCGGGCCGGGCGGGCGTGATGGAAAGCTGTTGACACCCCCTGGCCCTGCCAGCGGCCTCTGCCAGGAGAGCAGGGAGGGCTTTCCGTCCTCAGCGGACGCGTCTCCGCATCTCAGCTCCCACTAATTGCTCCTCTCGCTGGCTCTCGAGGCGGGGAGGCGGGAGATTGGCACCGCGTCCGGGCCTCCTGCGGGGTCAGAGAGCGCCCAGGGCCTGCAGACAGGCGGCTGACTGAGCGCGCGCCCCTGGGAGCACAGCGACCTGGAGCGCTGGGGCCTTTGCACGAGCCTGGCGCCCAGACTGGCAGCCCTCTGGTTTCAAACACACGGCCCATTGCCTGGGAAAAGTAGAGGAAGGAAGCCTTTAAAAGAGAAGAGAGATCTGTTCCACTTATGTTGTTTTCTTGTAAAGATCTCCCTCTCTCTTCCTTTCCTTTCCTTTCCTTCCTTCCTATTTCTTCCTTTCTTTCTTTCTCTTTCCTTCTTTCCTTTCTTCCTTTTTCTTTCTTTCTCTCTTGCTTGCTTTCTTTTTAAACCATGTTTTGTTTTGTCTCAAGCTTCACACTTGGTGATCCCTCCTTCTCTTCAACCCCTCCCACCCATCCTCGCATCTGCTTATTGTCTACAATATAAATCTCTGGTCTTATGTTCGTTTCAGATGATGTGGGGTCTATGCGGAGTGGCATGAGAGGACATATAGAAAAATATTACCAAGTAAAAGTTAGAGAAGACTTAGATGAGGAGGGGGGAAGGGGAAGGGAAGCATAGGGGAGGGTAAGGGGTAACCTATATGAATAATGTTCATCAAAATGCATATATGGAAATGTCACAATGAAAAGCATGTCAGAATGAATCACATTAAGGTGTACATTAAAAATTTCCAATTAAAAAAAAAAAAGCGTTAGCTCCTGGAGCGGGCTCATGCAGCTGTCCTGAGCTCCGCCTCTGACAGATCCCCAGCCTCTCTGTTAGACACTCAGGGCGAGTCAGTGGTTTTCACTGCTCGCCGGGCCCTAAGATGGGCTGCTCAAACTGACTCTAAGGCTGCCGAGGGGCTGTGAATTCGAATCCCTTTTCTGTCTCATCTTAGGAATTTTCTCATGGCCCTGGATCATGGAAGCACCTTTGTGCCTGTCTCCTCAGGCACTTAAGTGACCACACGGGCACACACACTGTCCCAGCTACAAACGTGGAAACACTGACTGCCAATCAGGCTTCAACTCCCCTTTCCTCAGCGGCCCGTCCCATTGGTTTAATTGCTAAAACAGTAGTTCAGGAAAGCATGATAAAGTCCTACAGTGGAAACACTATGCAACCATTTTAAAAGATTAGGCTACATTCATGGAATAAAGTTCCATGATATCTGTATATCACTTTTATATAAGCAATTAAAAATGGTGTGCAGCATGATCTATTTTTCTTTTTTTATTAGAAATTTTTAATGTACATCATAATGTGATTCATTTTGACATGCTTTTCACTGTGACAATTTTCATATATGCAATTTGATAAGCATTATTCATGTAGGTTACCCCTTACCCTCCTCTATGTTCCCCCCCTCCCCCGCTTCCCATCTAAGTTTTCCATCCAAGTCTTCTCTATCTTTTACTATGTAGTATTTTTCTATGTGTCCTTGGGTTCCATTTCTGTTTAAGATAGAAACTTTTCCTGTAGTGGTCTTTGTTTCTATCTTGTTAGAACAATTACATGCGATTTTTAGTCCATTTATGTTGACCTCATTCTTATCTTCCCT
>VMDO01020803.1:0-36759 GCA_007922755.1 Pedetes capensis
CGATGCAATATAATTTTAAAGCCCTCCTGAATGAGGATCAGAAAACAAGCAGTGCAGAGGCTGAGCGGCAGCCGTGGGCACCTTTGGTTTTGCGCCTGAGCCCCGGGCCTGCTAATGCCCCGAGGCGATGGAACACAGCTCCGGGAGCACCTGCAATCTCATTTTGTTTCTTTCCCAGCGCCTGGGAAGAAAAGCAATTTGTTTGCTCTCATACTCTAAAGATGAACTTCCTGTGCTCAATCAAATGTTATTATCCCAATGTAAGTCAATTTACCTTTGAATTTGAAGGCTATTTTCTTCCTAAATGGCTAATTATGGGAGATAGATGGCTGTAAACAGAAGCCTTCTCCCTCACTCCTCAGCTGGGCTTTCTCCCTGGGCACCTACGAGAGGCAGAGGGGAGGCCTGGCTCTCCTTGCCTTCTCCAACCTGACCTATGCTGCCCTCATCTGTGCTTCCGGGTCACCCGGAAACATCCTTTGCTCTCCGCTTCTGCCTTCCTGGGCACCTGTGTATTTGGCATTTTGTCATCCCGAAGTCTGTCCCCCCTCACGGCCCCCCAGCTTCCCTTCCCTCCTGAGCTCCCTGAGCATCTTGTCCCTGGGGGTTGGCTCCCCCGCCTTAAGGACTCTGCTGGAAGCAGCTGCCCTCTCTTGAGAGCTGAGCACGCAGGACCGCGGCCATTCGCACAGAGAGGGGGTCCCGGGAGCGTCTGAGATGAAGCAAGGTCACCCGAGGCTGCCTCTTTGATTCTTCTGCCAAAGCCAGGGACGATGACCCGAGGCTCCACGGGACGGCAGCCTCTTCCCACTGCGGGATCAGCCCCACGCAGGAGCTAATTGAACGGCGGAGTTTGTTTACCTGGAGGAAGGCTGGGTCCCCTCCTACCTCGCGGTACAAAGCCTTTCCCCAGGAGTGGGGCAGAGAGGTCAGCCAGCAGCATTTCTGTTTGTTCGCCTTTTGATGAATGCCGGGCCTGGCTGCTCTGAAGAAGAGGCCTCATTGTGTGTGACTGTCAGACGCGGCTCCCGCAGAGACCCGGCCCTTGGAGCTTTGGAGGTCTGGAGGTGACCGAGCCTGCGGTGGGCAGGGTCATCTGCAGGAACCTGGCTTCTCCTCTCCTCACCCACAGGCCTGGCCTTGGTGCCTCTGCACTTGTGGCCTGGGCCAGAAAAGCCCAGATAATGCTAACTAGCCTTTGTCAGGCACCCCGTGCGGCTCATGCACTACCTCATTTGATCCTCACAACCAACCTGCAGTATCATCATCATTTGACAGAGGAAAGAGAGGCCCAGAGAGGTCAAGCGCTTTGTCTGAGGTCACACAGCTAATAAGTGACCCAGTTGGGACCTGCCTCTGAGCCCTCGGACTCCAAAGCCTCTGATCTTGTCATGCTATCAGAGCTCCATCACATGGATCAGAGGGTGGAACCCTGTGGTCAGTGTTGGAGGCCAGCCCTCTCGTTGGACCTCTGTCCCTTGGTCTGGAGTTGCAACCTGTGATGCTCACTTGGGCCTCGGAACCCTAGTCTTGGTGATTCATTTGCCTGGAGCTTGCTGCTCAGAGGCAGTGCATGGGGCCGGAATGACAGGCAAAAGGGAGGGGGATTTTCACGAACTGCTTAAGCAAAGTTTAAAGCCGAGGTCAGTGTCAGCTCAAGAGGTCGAATGAGGACACGCCCCTCTCCCTCAACCATGTCTATAGGGGTCTCAAGAAGCCCTCACTGGAGGTGCGACTGACGGAGGCATAGAGCCCAGCATGAGACACATCCTCTAGTTGCTTTGACTTGGGGGGACCTCCCCCAAACACCCTGCCCAGGGGGCATCTGCGCGCGCCGGAAGGGAACCTGCTTTGCACTGGGTGGACTATAATTCTGAGATTCCTCCACAGCCTCTCTGAGCCTCTGTGCCCCATGCCAGGATGGAGAGATGGGGCGCGCTGTTCAGCTTAGTGCTTTGATTAAAACAATAAATTCCCATTGAATACCGAGGGGCGGGCAGGTGGGGGCTCGTGGCAGCTCTCGCTTCCTCCTGGCAGCAGCTTGCAGCAGCTGGTGTGGAGAAAAACCTCTCCCTCCCCTGCTGAGAGCCCTGGTTCCCGATGAATAAAGGAGCCCCAGACGCGTGCATCTCAGCCTAAGGAAGGAGGCGACAGGGTAGGCCTGGGAGCAGGTGCAGCGGGGCACAGAGGATGCGAGGCCCAGACTGAACGGGGAGAGATGTAGCAGGAGAGAACCTCAGCACCCAGCCCCCGGCTGGCCTCCGCCCGTCTGGCTTTCCGCACGCAGATGGCTGGCCTGGCAGGAAGGTGTGTGTGTTCTGGCCCTCAGAGTGGCTGCGAGTGCAGTGTGGCAGCCGAGCCGGGTGGCATCTATCGTCTGATGGCATGTGGCTGGCTGCACAAACTCTCTGGGCTCTGCCAGGGGCCCAGCGGCCCCCTTACTGGCAGGTGTGCTAGGTCCATCACCATTGCTGGCCCAGGAGAGCCAGCAGCTCTGGGCTGGCCAGGGAATGGAAAGAAACCCCAATACCATGGTTTTACCCAGGCCCTGCCACACAGATCCTCTCCTCCCACTAACCTGAGACTGAGGGACCTGAGTCCACATTGGGATGACTGGTCGGTCAGTCAGAGAACGGCGTGGCTCTTAGCATCCAGCCACTTCCTGTTTGATGACCTCCCTCCCCTTTTTTCTCCTTCCTGCTCATCAACGTGTCCTGACACTCCTTCATGTAAGCGAGGGGCAGGGCAGCGGAAATAAAAAGGTGACTGAGCTACAGCCCCGTCCTTGTGTTGTCCCCTCAGTATTACGACCACTGTCTTTCTGAGCCCCAAGTGAGGACGCCGAGCTGACAAGGGTGAGGGCCCAGGAGGGGGTGGGCATGGAGACCACTGTGAATGTCTGAGATGGTCTGTCCCCAGATGAACCCAGACTGCCACTACATGTGGACCGCAGGCCATTCTTGCCCAAGGTTTTGTTCTCTTCTTTTTGGTTTGTTTGGTTTTTGGAGACAGGGTCTCCCTATATAACCCAGACTGGCCTGGAACTCACTATGTAGACCAGGCCAGCCTCAAATTCATGATCCTCCTGCCTCAGCCTCCTGAGTGCTGGCATTCCAGGCAGCACCCACCTATCTATTCTTTAATAAGAACAGGATGAACAACACTCCGTGCCAGGCTTGTGCGTATGGTACCTCACTCTGCCCTCGCCACGGTCCACCGCACAAATGAGGAAACTGAGGATCAGGCGGTGCATGGTCTGTGGTAGTGCAGGCCTTGCTCCCAGCTCTAACGCCGTGCTGCCAGGGGTTCGGAAGGTTGCCTTACAGATGTGTCCTCTGGGCCATGAGGGGCGAGTGCGTGTGCAGAGCACAGGGGCTGAAGGTGCAGCATCCATGGCGGTGCGTCTGAGGCTGAGCAGAATGTCCTCCTCCTAAACCAGGCCGACTGGGCTTCGCCAGCCATTGGCCTTCAGACCACAGGAAAAGAAGTCTTTGAGGTCAGGCAGGGGCTTCACTAGACTCACCCTGGAGCACAACTTCCTAACGTCACTTACGCGGTGTAGCCCCTCAGAGCCTCCTCTCACCCAGGGCTCAAAGGGAAATCAGTTTAAACAGTCTCCACTGCAGGACTTGGGAGGTGCTAACAAGATGGACTGTGTAAAAGCGTGTTGCGAACTGCAAAGTAGATGTCATTGCACTCACTGCTTGCACCTCAGCAGAGACCCCTAATCCTGGACACTGCATGAACAGGGGCGGCCCCAGCCTGATGGCCCTTCTTGGCCTGCCCCTTCTCGGCTCCTCCCACTCATTTGCAATTTCTCCAGTATCCCCTGCCCTCCCACCTGCCTCTGCTGGGGGCAGAGGTGGACTAGAGGTGGACAACTCCCTCTAGTCACTGACTCCAGGGGGCTGGAAGGCTGGGATCCCGTCCAGCCCCATCTCCAGTTGGCACCTGCTCAGCCACTGCCAGGATTCCTGCCAGGTTCAGTGTGCTGCATTAAATGTCAATCGGGGCCCCAAGCGGACAGCTCGGCCTTCAAGTGTGGGCAGTGGGGGTCATGGAGTGCCCTTGGTCTCTCGACCTCAGACCTCCTGGGTCTGGATTTGTGGCTCTCAGGGGTGCCAAAGAGGAGGCCTGGAGTCACTGCTAAAAGTGGAGTGGTGGTGGCGGGGGGGCGGGGGTGCTCAGGCTGGGGCCAAATTCCTGGGAAATGATGGCTGGGATGCAGGAGGCCAGGGGACAGGCCCAGCCCAGACGCCGCAGCTCAGAGCAGGCAAGGGGGGCGCTGCTTATAGCCCGTGCTGGGCACTCATTTTCCAGAGACAACCAGAGCATTTTAACAACGTCTGCTTGGGTTAATGAAAGTTGTCGGTTTCACTTAATAAATACATCACCGTTCCTGGCTATACATATCTGTCATGCTGGACCTGGCACCGGGCGTCCATGTCTGATGCTGAGAGGCCAGTGCAGGGCACATCCGTGGCGAGCCGGCTCTGGGCGGGGAGGGGCTGTGGTCCTTCCGGGAGTGAAGCACAGAGTCCTCCCATCGCGCCTTTCCAGCGGGGCCAAATTGGACGCGTGGGGTGGAAGGGAATGTTATTTGACCCCCTACTCATCCTTTGGGTTGGGGAAGGGATGCAGTCAATACAGTGCCCATTGGGGAGGAATCACTGGGCTGCAATGTTGCCCAGAGTGCACAGGCTCTGGATTCAGGCCATGAGGGAAGGCACCGCAGCTCGCTCACTACTCACTATCTCTGTGACTTCAGGCAAGTTACCCCACCTCTCCGAGCCTCCCTTTCTCCACCTGCGCAATGGAGATATTAATAGCTTCACAGGGCTGCTGGGAGCACCAGTGACATAAGGCAGGCAAAGCCCTTAGCACAGTGCCCAGGACATAAAACACTCAGGTCAGAGCTGGCAGCCTTACTTGTGTTAAGGTGCTGTTTCAGTGAAGACCCACTTAGTAGGGTGTTTAGGAGCATGGACCCTGGGGCCATACTGCCTGGGTTTGGATTTCAGATCTGTCACTTACCAGCCATGTGAAACTGGCCAAGTGACTTAACTTTTTTTATTTTTATTTTATTTATTTTTTTTGCGGTGCTGGGGTTTCAACCCAGGGCCTTGCGCTTGCATGCTTTTCAAGTGCTCTACCACTGAGCTGCACCTTCAGCCCATTTTGTTTTTACTTTTTGAGACAGGGTCTTGCTAAGGTAAGCAGACTGCCTCTGGTCTTGAACTTCTGATCCTCCTGCCTCTGCCTCCCAAGTCTCTGGGATTACAGGGATGCACCACAGGGCCTGGCTCGTAACTTAACTTTTCTGTGTCTCAGTTTCCTAATCTATAAATTACGGAGGAAATAATACTGATCTCATGGGGCTGTTGTGGGGATTGGACAAATTAGGACATGTAAGCCCTTTAGAGCTTGTAGCCGTAGCACTGTGGCTTCTGATCCGATCAGACCTCAGAAGCTAAGCAGGATCCGATCAGACCTCAGAAGCTAAGCAGGATGGGGCCTGGTTAGTACTTGGGTGGGAGACCACCTGGGAACACCAGATACTGTAGATTTGGGAGAAGGACCCAGCAACCCACTGCCCAAAATCAATCTGCCATTGATAACCCTATGAATACCAGAGAAGCACTCACAATAGTGTTTCACCTGTTGTATGTAGGATCGCCGAGTCAGATACTGACTAACCTAACAGCACCTAACAACAGCAACAATAAGTCCTTTAGAAGTGGCTGGGGTTTAGCTCAGTTGGTAGAGTGCTACTCTGTGCTCTCTGAGGCCCTGGGTTCGATCCCCAGCACTGCAAACATGGGAGAAGGACCTGGCAGCCCACTCCCAAGACAATTTGCCATTGAAACCCCAATGAATAGCTGGAAAGCGCTGACATAGTGCCAGGCATGGCACAGTGTTGGGAAGCGTTTCGTTCTGTTGTACATAGTGTCGATATGAGTCGAACCTACCTCAACGGCACTTAACAACAGCAATATGACCTTAACACGAGGGAATAGGAACCACTTAATAAGCTTTAGAAGTTATTAATATCACTGTTGATTTCACAGGGCGTGCACAGGGAGTCAGTCTCCCTGGGAACTTCTGCCCATATTTACCACCTTAGGGTGGTCAGGGCCACAATCGGCTGAGACCCTGGGCCCCCCAACATGGCAGGCAAGGTGAGGTGGCTGCAGAGCAGGGATGGGAGAATGCCAGTCGAAATGTCCAAGCTGTGTAACTTGGCTCAAGGTTGGCAGTGAGGGGAGGGGACCCGGGCCATGTTTAACATTCCAGGGACATTCTTCGTGAACTCTGTGGAGGCCTTCAAACTTCTTGGACTGCCATGCATCACCACGCTTGCTTTCCCCGCACTTCTCCCTCTTCTCTCTCTTGCAAAGCTTAGACTGATCCAAGATGGCAAAGGATCTGGAGGGGCTGGGGATGGGGGGAGGCCCTGGATGTGGGGAGGAAGAAGCCCGGATAGTGGGGAAGGGCTGACGTGGTCAGAAGGCAAGTCCTAGCCAAAGTACGCAGCTCTGGAACCTGCCTGTCACAGAGGTTGCTGTCTAGGGGTTTTAATTGCATGCCTCCGTGTTTGCGTCATTAAGCAGCGACTCCCTTCCAAAGGGCCCTCTCTGGCATTGGCTTGTCATGGGGCTCATAAGTAGCCTGGCCCACCCAGGAGGCCATGGAGTGGGTGGGGGGCTCAGCTGTGGGGACGAATGGGGTCTCCTCTCCTTAAGCCCAGGGAGACGATGAGGCAACTGAGAGGAGATCGGCCGGCCTCTTCCTTTTACAGGAAAAGAAACAGGCCTGAGAAGCGAGGTGAGAAACTTGCTTTAACACAGTTTGGCGTGGTTTTGGACAGACGGATTAGGTTTGATAAGGTCGGGACTGTTTCTCTCTCTCTCTCTCTCTCTCTCTCCTGTTTCTTGCTTATACAGTCCAAGCTTGCCTCAAACTTTCATCCTCTGGTCTCAGCCTCCTGACAGTTGTGTGCCACTGCGCCCAGCTCCAGGGCTGCGGAGCACGAGCTCTTGGCTGGGAGGGGAAGGGTCTCAGGAGCCATCAGGAGGGAAGCCTCTGGCTGGCCATGACGGCCTCCGTCCACTGGGGGGCGCAGCCTCTCCACAGGTGGCACTGTCTCTGGGGAGCAGGAGCATGGCTCCTGGAGCCCACAGATAAGCAGCTCTCCATGTTCAAAGCACTATTATCACCATTATTAATTGCAGGCCGCTGTTATCACGTAGGCATTAAGTGGCTTCTGCTGCCCTTAGAGTTGTAACACTTACAGCTGCTTCTAGCAAGGTCAAAACAAAGCTTTGCTCCTGCAAGGGTTTGCTGTGACCCTCTTGCGATGGCTTTCTGCCACTGGCCACTTTACAGATGGGGAAAGTGAGTCCTCAATGACTTGCTTACGGGCCAGACCCATCCAGGATGGTCCATTTCCCCCCCATCCCGTCCCCTCCCCGGCCTCTTCCTCTTTGCATTTAAATGAGTAGAAAGGGGTCACTGAGAGCTAACAACCCACGGGGCTGGTAAGACAGGACTGTCCCGCAGGGCAGGGGCAGACATAACTGCAGGGCCAGTTCTGCAGCTGCCAGCCTGGGGAAAAGGGACGCGCCCAGGCTCCAGAGCAGCTGCTCAGCTGCACCACAGCAACCAGGGTCACAGCAAGTTTGCCCAGGTTATCTCCCCAGTCTTTCTCACCTCTGTCTTACCAACCAGGGGGTGGGGGTCCGAATTGGGTACCAGTCCCAGCAACATGGTGAGTGGGCGTGGGGAGTGCTGGGTCAGGACAGGTGGGAGAGAGAGGGAGGAGGCAGCTGAAAGGGCAGGCGCTTCCAGAAGCGCCCACAAGGAGCCTCCCACCCACCTGGGAGGAAACAAGGTGCGGAATCACAAAGGCTTTTGTGAGATCTAATTAGTGCAGACCTAACTTCTGGCTTCCTGCGCAGGGCTCCTCCTCTCGCCCCAGGCTATCGAGCCGAATTAAGCTGCCTAAGATCAGCTCATTACGTTCACTAACCTTGCTTTTCCGCTACATTTAGCCTCTGGTGCCCTTGCTCCGTCCGCGGGAGGCGTCTGCCTGGCGTGCGCTCCGGTGCGCTCCCAGGCAGGTGTTTCCAGGGCTTCCCCTCCGCGCCCCTCCCTAAAAGGCTCCCTTAATCATCAGGCTCCTGTCTTCTGAGCTCAGTAATCACCCTAGACAAATCCATCCTCAGAGCCCTGTAGCTGCGGCGGGAACAGGTCCCTTCTCAGCCTCCCTGCCCACGCCAACGCTGGCGCGGTCGCAGGCAGGGCGCTGGGCCCCCTTACAAACGGGTATCTAAGCGCATGGCTTGCTTTTCCCGGGCCCTCACTACTTGGAATGTGGTTCTGGCACAGGGGTGGGACGCACCGCACCAAGACCAGTGCATGGGGGTGGGGTCGGGCAGAAGGGGCAGCCGCCAAGTGGCCCTGGAGCCCCGCTGAAGGTGCCCCGCAGTTCAGGCGGTTCACTCTGCGCCCTGATAAACAAACGAGTCGCTGGGTTGGAGTAGGTAGCAGATACCTTCCCGCCAGAGGAAGAGGAACGTAATGCAATTAGTATTATAACAGAATGCAGACGATCAAACTTGGAGACAGAGCTAAAGTTACCGCCAACCTGAACTCCACACAGCATTGTGCTAAATTAAGGAGTGTTTCAGAGAGCTGGCCGCCCACTTGACTTGGGTGTGTGTCCCTCTGGCTGAGGTTCAGACCCCAAGGAAGGGTCTGGGAGACTGGCACAGCTTCTGGAGGACCAGGCAGGCTCAAGAGCCGCACCTACCTACCAGCCCCAGGCAGCGTTCTTCATGTTTCTGCTTAGCTTCTTGCCAAGAGAGCTAATGGATGTCTTCCCCGGGGCTGGTGGCTGGGTTAATTGGACGCCGTTTATGTGGTGTTTATTATTTATGAGTTCCTTTTGCCTATCCCAGGCATGGCAGCTGTGGCTGACCAGTTACTCCTGCCTTGGGACATGTGTAAGGCAGGTCTCCTTCTCCTGCCTGAGGTGATTTTGAGGCCACAAGTGGCTTCAGAAGGGCACGCGCAGGGGTGCGTGAGGTGCAGGAGGGGCAGGCGACGGGGTCTGAAAGCAGAGGAAGGTGGTGGCTTTGCGCTTGGCTCCTTTCTGGGGTCCTCTGATGTAGGTTCACTTGTGGGACGCTCAGCTGGGGAACCTAGAAAGGGCTGGGGCGTGGGGCCCCTTCTGTGGCTCTTGGCCGTGGAGGCCCGTGGGAACTATCTGAGAGAGCTTCCAAAAAGCCCAACACCTGGTTCCTCACCAGCAATGTGGACTTAGCTGGCATGGGGGCAGCCCACTCCTGAAACAATCAGCCATTAAAAACCCTATGAATAGGAGAGAAGCACTGACAATAGCATTGGGCAGGGCAGTGTTGGGGAGTGTTTTTTTTTTTTTTTTTTTTTTTTTTGCAGTCCTGGGGGTTGAACCCAGTGACTTTGAGGGTTGGAGCTTCCTCAGGTGATTCTAACACGCAGCAAAGGCTGAGATCCACTCACAGTTCCCACCCATTCCTGCCTTGACCGTTTTTCCTGCTAATTATGAGCAATCACAGTGACCGTTAATTGAGCACTTACCATGCGACAGGCACAAAGAATTTTATGTAAGTAGCTTCAACGAGGGGCTGGGGTTTAGCTCAGTTGGTAGAGCGCTGCTCCGCTCTCTCTGATGGACCTGGGTTCCATCCCCAGCACCACAAAAATGGGGGAAGGGCTTGGCAATCCACTCCCAAAGCAATCCCAAGGCAATCAGCCATTGAAAACCCTATGAGGGTCACTACGAGTCGGACTCCACTCGGCAGCACCTAACAACAAGCTTCAGCGAGTCCACCAAATGACCCAATGTTACTAGAAGATACTTATTAGTTCCATTTTAAGGATGAAGAAATTGGGGCTCAGGGAGATTAAGTGGCCCAAGGTCACAGATTTAATCAGTTGCAAACCCTATGAATAGCAGAGAAACACTGACAATAGCACAGGGTATGGCATGTTGGGGAGTGTCTCGATCTGTTGTACATAGGGTCGCTATGAGTCAGACCCAATTTGACGGCACCTAACAACAACAGCGGTCCCCCAAGGTCAAGCAGGTGTAGGCAGAAGCTGCCCCCACAGACAGTTGAGAATCTTAGTCCCCCACAGCTGCCTAAGCTGGAACTTTGCCTCAGATGCTCTGGGCCATAGCACTGTGACTGGGGCAGGGCTTCCGAGGCTGGAACTTTTGGACAAACATCTCCCAGATTCAGGAGGAAGCCACCTGGAGGCCTCGGGGAAGCCTGTGATGGAGATGGTACAGAGCGGCAGATGGTACAGAAAGGTTGCCTAGGTGCAGGGGGGGAGCCAGGCTGCTGATGTGAAAATCGGCCTCTGTTCCTTCTTAGCTCTGTGACCTTGGGAAAGTTCCTTAGGGGAAGTCGCAAAGGCTGAGAGGTAGGGATAATAGCAGGACCTCCCTCTCAGGGTCGTGGGGAAAATTAAATGAGACAATTGTGATGTACTCAGCCAGTTCCTGGCTTACAGCACAGTGAATACTAGCAGTCATTACTGTTACACCACCATCTCTCACCTCCCATTACTTTCCTTCTACATCCTATTTGGGAGCTGAGGTCTAGCTCAGTTGGTAGAGCGCTTGTTCTGCATGCTCTGAGGCCCTGGGTTCAATTCCCAACTCTCCAAAAATCAGAGAAGGCCTGGCAGCCCACTCCAGAAACAATCAGCTATGAAAAACCCTATGAATAGGAGAGAAGCCCTGACAATAGCACTGGGCAAGGCAGTGTTGGGGAGTATTTCTTTTTCTTTTCTTTTCTTTTTTTTTTTTTTGTGGTACTGGGGGTTGAATCCAGTGCCTCACACTTGCATGCTCTGCAAATGCTAGACCACTGAGCTGTGCTCCCAGCCCATTTTTTTTTTTTTTTTTACTTTTTGAGACAGGCTCTTGCTAAGTTATGCACTCTGGTCTTGAACTTGCAATCCTCCCGCCTCTGCCTCCCGAGCCACTGGGATTACTGGCGTGCACCACTGCGGCCGATGTTGGGGGGTGTTTCTTTCTGTTGTCCGTGGGGTCCCTATAAGTTGGACCTGACTCAACTGGCACCTACCAACAACAACAGCATCCTACTTACACTTTCAGCCTCTAATACCTCTTAAGGGTGCCATGGTTTCAATGTGTCCTTCAAAATTCATGTGCCTAAAACTTAATCCCCAAATTCGTGTGTTAATGGTATTTGGAGGTGAGACCTTTGGGAGGTAATTAGGGTTAGATGCCATCACGAGGTTGAGTCCCCACGATGGCATGAGGTGTTTTGTTCGTTTCTCTATCTCACCATGTGATGCCCTCTGTCACCTTACGCTGCAGCAAGAAGACCCTCGCCAGCTGCCCACACCATGATGTTGAACGTTTCAGCCTCCAGAACCCTAAGGTAAGCCAGACTGATTCTTTATACATTCCCCAGGCTGTGTATTCAGCGAAGCAACAAAATACAGATTAACATTATGGGCTAATGTCCTTTGCTTCTTTCAAATTTTGAGGGTAGTTTCCTTTAATTTATCCAACAGCCTGTGACTCCCTGGCTCATGTCCTTGGTGAGTATCTTTGTAAGCTATACAGATCGTTCTTGACTTATGGTGGTGCAATTTAGGATTTTTTGACTTACAATAGTGCAAAGGTGATAAACATTCACTAGGAAGTGTACTTCAGAATCTAAATTTTGATCTCTTCTTGGGCTAGTGATATGCAATGTGAGCTTCCTCTCTGCTGGGCAGCAACGGTAGCAGCAGCAGCTCCCAGTCAGCCCGCACAATCACAAGGGTAAACAGCTGGTGCTCTACAGGTACTGGGTTGCTAAGCCTTTTTTGGGGTGGGTACCGTGGGACTGAACTGCACCCACGGCCTCACACGTACTTTGCAAATGCTCTACCACTGTGCTGCTGCACCCTATTCCCCCTTTTGAGATTTTTAATTTTTTTTTTTTTTTTTTTTGCGGTACTGGGGGTTGAACCCAGGGCCTAGCACCTGCATGCTTTGCAAGTGCTGGACCACTGAGCTGCACCCTCAGCCCATTTTTTTCCTTTTTGAGACAAGGTCTTGCTAAGTTACGCAGACTGCTTCTGGTCTCGAACTTGTGATCCTCCTGCCTCCGCCTCCCAAGCCACTGGGATTACAGGCATGCACCACCGTGCCCAGCTGAGTTTTTAAATCTTGAGTCAGGGTCTCGCTAAGTTTTGCTAAGTTTTGCAGGCTGCCTCTGGCCTTGAACTCGTGATCCTCCTGTGTCTGTCTCCAGAGCTGCTGAGATGCCAGGTGTGCATGACCACGCCTGGCCTTTCTGAGCTTTCATGTTTGGTGGGTGGGGTGTTCCCAGTGCATTTTCCACTGATGCTATTTTTAACTTATGAAGGTTTTTGTCGTGACATAAGCCCATCGCAAGTAGAGGAGCACCGGTGTTCCTTTCTGCCTCTCTTCCAGCTGGACACGGGGATCACAGCCCATCTCCTCATTTCTACATCACCTTTCCTTTTGCACTTTGTTTCCTGAGCATCTGTTTTTGCTTCAGTGTGGCAGGCAGAGTCCAGATGTGGTTCTAACCTCATTTGTCCAGGTTTGCTTTCTGTGTCCTTCCCGTGAGTGTCACACCCTTGGTCCCTCTCTGGGCTGCACGCACATTGGATATACTGACACTAGTCCCTTTTTCCAGGTGATGAGACCACAGTAGTCACCTATACCTCAATGCCTCTCTCTGTGGCCCAGCCTGGTAGAGGCATCAGGAGCAGACCACATCTCAGCCTGACCTGTTCACATAGCGGAACCCCCAGCCCTTCACCCACCTACACACCGCTGCTTCCCTCTAAAACCCACTCAACCCCTCTGCCTTAGCCACATGGATCTTATTCAGTTTCTTAAAAGTGCATTCTGGTTCCCCTTAGGGCCCACCTCCTCTAGGAAGCCCCCTGACCCGGGCCCGAGATACACACTGTCTCTGTCTCACTGGGTTTCTCCCTCACTGCTCTTGACACCACTGGTCTTACACAATTTAGTGCATATATGGTGGGCTGTCTCCCTCCCTCTAACACCAACCCCAGGAGAGCAAGGAGTACGTGTGTTTGTCCACTATGGAGCTGCAGGCCCTAAGCACCCCTAGCTTTTGCTCAGTTGGTAGAGGGCTTGCTCTGTGTGCTGTGAGGCCCTAGGTTCGATTTCCAGCACCACAAAATCAGAAGGACCTGACAGCCCACTCTCAAAAAGCAAACATGAAACCATCAGCCATCGAAAACCCTATGAATAGTAGAGAAGCACTGACATGGTTCCGGGCATGGCACAGAGTCGGACATTGTTTTTGTTCTATTGTACAAAAGGTCGCTATGAATGGGACCTAACTCGACGGCACCTAACAACAACAGTCATCAGTATCTGAGTGAATAAAATCCCATGACATTGGTTTGGATTAATCCTCTCTGTCTTTATACTTAGGTTCACTATGCTTTCCTATTATCTGGCTCGTAAATTACTGGACATAGTTTTTTTTTTTAATTTTTAAAATTCTGATTAAAAAAGAGAATTCATATAACAAGAAATTTGCCCTTTTAAATCATATGGTTCAGTGGTTTTAAAGCGTATTTACAACATTTTGCAACCATGACCGCTATCTAATTCTAGGACATTTTCATCACCCCCCCTCCAATAAACTGCACACCTCTTATCCATCACTTCCCATTCCTCTCTCCCACTAGCAACCATTTCTGCTTTCTGTCTCTGTGGACTTGCCTATTCTGCACATTTCACATTAATGGAATCATACAGATGTGTCTTTTTGTGTCTCTCTCTTCTTTCTCTTAGCATAACGTTTTCAAGTTCATCTATGTTGTAGCTACACTGGTACTTGATTCCTTTTGATGGGTGCATACCAATCCATTGTATGGTGATACCACAGGTTTTTTCAACAGGCTTATTAATTGATGGTCATTTGGGTTATTTCCGCTTTTGGGCTATTCTGAATAATGCTGCTATGAACATTTGTGTAAACATACGTTTTCAGTTCTTTTAGATATATACACAAGAGTAGAATTGCTGGGTTCTATGATAACTCTATGTTTAATTTTTTCAGAACTGCCAAATTGCTTCTGGAGGCAGGTTTGGGGTCTATGATAACTCTATGTTTAATTTTTCTGGAGGCAGGTTTGTTTTTTAATTTTCAAAAAAATTTAAATGAATGGAGTAGACCAGTTTAGGAGTTCTTTATTTTTAATTTTTTAATAATTTTCTGATAAAGAACACCTTTAGAAACATTAAAAACTATGGAATCTCTTCAGATAAATGCAGATGTGCTATTTTCAGGGGTTCAAGAACATCAGAAATTGTCTATGGATCCCAATTTTCTGTGATTACAGGCTTAGATGTGGAAGCATTTTAAGGTTAGATTATTTTCTCAAACATAAAACTCCATGCACGTTTTGGTTTTTCTACATGAATATAGGAAATGGATAATTTGGCTAATGAGTTCTGATCCATGTTCTGATTTCCATCTGGGAGCAGAACATTCAGTGGCCAATCAGTCACCTTAATTTTTCCACCCACCCTGCAATCATCTGCCTGGAGTGCAGTCGCCTCCCCTGACTTGACACACACCTCCCCTTCCCATGCTCCCCATCCAACGCCACACAACCTTCATCTTTTCCCATTTATTTTGTATGTGCTGGCCACCCTTTGATATAATTATTTTTTGCAATCATTTTCTATTAGGAGGAAGAATATTGCAGTAGAGAAAGTAGGAAAAAGAAAATAAATGCCTGCCTGACAAGTTCTAATATTTTATGTTCACAAATAATCTCCAATATCAGAGCAATAATATTATTTTCTCAATGTGCATTTATTAAAATGTAAAGTAGCTCCATCATATTGGGAACTAAAACCTTTGCATTACCTTGGTCAGGAAATATCACTTATTTATTTCAGATTACATTTCTGGAATTTTAATATTGTTGCTCTAGCCTCCCCCCGCCGCTATAACCTCTCTCTAGCAAGGGAGTTAGCCTCATGGGGTGACTTTTAAAAAGGCATTGCTGGATGCGCAGGACCTTAATTTGGTTTTAAGAATTGCTTTTGGCTCTTGATTTATGATGAGGTTCTTTTCTGTGTAATTCTTTTGGCTGAAAACTGAATAGAAGGCTCCCTATGTGGCTGGCATTTTGACACTACATTTTAAGGCAGGATACAGGGATAAAAGGGGATCAGAGAAGACTTAAGAGAGAGAAGGCAGGGCTGGGGGCAGAGGTCAGTGTAGAGTGTATGCTTACCATATACTACCCTGGGTTCGATCCCCAGCAAGAGGGGGCAGGGAAAGAGGGGAATTATCATGGTGGGTTTTAGAAGACGGGAAAGTTAACCTTATTATCTATTTCTTAATAGCATCTACTGGCTCACACTTTGGATTCCAGTTCAAACTCAGAATGTTAATTTCCAAGTAGCTTAGTGTAAAATGGAATGGAGAATGGACGTGAGCAGTCCCAAGTTCTAACCCCATTCTCTCCTCTAAGTAAATTTGTGACCTTAAACAAATCATTTCTCCTCTTTGGGCTGTATTCTCAAGTGCAAAATAAAATGGCAAGCTAGGATAGGTGGGTTTTAATCCTGGTTGTGAATTAGAAGGCTTGGGAGAACTTTGAAAACCCTACTGATACCGAGGGCTTAGGTCAATTAAATCAGAAGTTCTTATATGGTGGGCATTGGTATCTTTATAAAGATGGAGAGATCCTGAGCACCCCTAGTGCAGATGATCTCAAATGTTCTTCCACGTTTCTGGTTCTCCACATGAGGAGTGAGGTAGCATCTCACTGGCCATGGTGGGGAGATGTGTCTGCAGACAAGTGGACCACAATCGCAGAGTTGCAATTCTGTGCTGGAAGACTCTGGGAGATCTTGAATGGAACTGAGTGTCTCTCCATATCAGGCCTCAGTGGGGCAGGCTAATCTTCCTTTCTTTGTGGGCCCATGGTGCTAAGTAGATGGGTGAGCTGGGGCTGGGAAAATAGCTTTTGTTCTTGGGAGAAAGGCATATAGACAGATAGAGCAGGCTTATAATTTTTAGACTGGAATTGGGGCTGTTTAGCCTAGAAAAGAGGAGATTTGGGGGGACATGATTTGTAGCCTTTAAGAGACTGAAAGACTATCATGTGTGGGAGGGATTAAAGTGATTTAAGATGCTACAAGGGGATGAACTCAGGCCAGTGGGGAGAAAGTCAGGAGAAGCAGATTTTGGTGCATTATAAGGAAGAATTGCAATGTCTAGCTGTCCTCCATATTCCTCATGCAACTTTCTGTCTTCGTGTCGGCTTTTACGACTGTCTTTTCCACATTGAGACCACATATTTCTCACCTCTGGATTCCTAGCACCTGGACATTGAATAACGGAGACAGAAGAAGAATTGACGCTTTGAATTATGGTGCTAGAGATGAGTATCGAATATACCATGGGCTGCCAAAAAACAGATCCGTCCTAGAAGAAGTGCAACCTGAGGGCTCCTTGGAAGCCAGGATGGAGAAGGACATCATGTTGGGAGTGTGGCAGGTCAGTGAAAAAAAGGAAGACCCTTAATTAGATGGATTGACACAGTGGTTGCAACAATGGGCTTAAACAAAAAAGATTATGTGCTTGGCAAAGAATCGGGGAGTGTTTTGTTCTGTTGTACATAGGGTCACTATGAGTTGCACCCAACTCAACAGCACGTAACAACAACAACAACAACAACAACAACAACAACAACAACATCGACGCCAGTTCCTGACTCAGTCCTCAATAAATGTTTACTACCATGTCTATGACTTAATTGTTGTCATTAACATTTTCTCGCTTTATCTCTTTTAACCTGTCCAATGCTTTATGAAGTAGGTACACTTATTAACCCCCTTTACAGTTGAGGAAACTGGAACAGAGGGAGATTAAGGAATGTGCAGAATCACAGTCAGTAGGTAGTGGAGGCTGGATGTGATCTCAGGCTCGCCTGACTCACATCTGTGTTCCAAACCATTGTGTTGCCTGCCCACCTAGGTGGGCTTTCTGGGGAGACAGAGAACTCCCAACCCCAGAGGGCTTCAAATTGAAAACAGACAACCACTTGGGTGCAGTGCTTATGGCAGTGAGTATGATTGAGTTAGGATGGTCCCTGACAATGACGGAGCCCAAGGCTGAGCAGATTTTACTTGGCTCTACAATCAACACCCAAGGAAGCAGCAGTCAAGAAATCAAAAGACACATTGCATTGGGAAAAGCTGTGGCAAAGACCTCTTTAAAGTGTTAAAAAGTAAAGATGTCACTTTGAAGATCAAGGTGTGCCTGACTCATGCCATGGTATTTTCAGTTGCATCATATGCTTGTGAAAGCTGGACAGCAAATAAGGGAGACAGGAGAAGACCTGACACTTTTGAATTATGGTGCTGGAAACAAATACTGAATATACTATGGACTGCCCAAAGAACCAGGCTGGGATTTAGCTCAGTTGATAGAGTGCTGCTCTACAGTCTCTGGGGCCCCCAGTTTGATTCCCAGCACTGCAAAAATGGGAGAAGGATGTGGTAATCCACTCCCAAGGCAATCTCGAAACAATCAGCCATTGAAAACCCTAATGGGAGAAGGTCCTGGCAACCCACTCCCCCCAAAAGTCAATCTGCCATTGAAAATCATATGAATAATAGAGAAGCACTGATAAAGTGTTTCGCCTGTTGCACGTAGGATCACTGAGTTGGATACTGACTTGATGGCATCTAACAACAACAACAGCAGCCAAAAGAACCAACAGATCTGTTCAAGAAGGAGTGCAACCAGAGTGCCCCTTGGAAACAAGGATGGCTAGACTGCATCTTACATACTTTCGACATGTTGTTAGGAGAAAACTATCCCCAGAGAAAGACATCTGTTTATTTTGGGAAGAGTGGCGAGTCAACAAAAGAAGGGAAGACCCTCAACTAGATGGATGACACAGTGGCTACAACAATGGGCAGAAACATAAACAAGATTGTATGCACGGCACAGTGTAAAGCAATGTTTTGTCCTGTTGCACACAGGATTGCTATGAGTTGGACTTGACTCCATGGCACTCAACAACAACATTGGTTAATGCTTCCATCAGCCTCCCACCCTAGCTCCAGCATCAAGAGGACAGACCCATAGAATGGCACTGCCCTCTTGGCAGGACTTATTATTTCCAGGTAACAGGTATGTGGTCTCCTTGGCCACCGGCCTGCATTTCTCATTAAGTCCCATGGCCACATGTCTGAGGAGCAGACTTCTTCATAGGCCCCTGGAGACAGGACCGGATGAAGCGAGAAGTCCTAGGAGTGTGTTGGTGTGGGGAGAGGGCTGCGTGCCTGCTCTGGCCAGGAAGCATTGTGTTAGCCTCTCTGCTCCCGTCACACAGACACACGGGTTGCATTCTGGCATGGCTCGGGGGACATGGCAGAGGGGTGGGAGCAGGCACTCCAAGGAGATCTTTCATCAAAGCAATGGCATAGCTGGAGGCACGAGCAGGGAGATTACTGGGATGGCACTGCCAATTAGCGGATGGCTGCAAAGAGAACTACAAAGGCGAGGCTTGGGAGAAATGGGAGGAGAGCTGGCATGGGGGAGGGGAAGCTGGAGGGAACGGTGATTCCTTGCAAATATGCTTCACTGTTTAAAAGGTCGTGGCACTTTTCTAAACATGGGTCTCATCAAAGATTATCTAGAAAGAGGGAATTAGATCAGAGGCAGCAATGGCCCCCTGATCAACTGGTTAGACACAGAAGTGTCCCAGAGCACTCTTCCTCTGGAGGGGTGGGCCATGGTGGTGGTGATAGGTGGTGAGCACAAACAAAGGAACAACATTTGGGAACCAGGCACTTGAAATCCTGGGCATTATCCCACTAGTTCCCTATAACAAACCATGCGGTAGATGATTTCTACCTTGCAGATGAGGAAACTGATGCTCACAGGTGTTCCACAAATTAAACTTAGAAACTAAAGTGAGAAAGTGTTACCTAGACGTGACTCAAAAACTTGCGTTTGTTTCATTCGATCGTGCCTTCTCCTGGCCTTCCATGACGGCAGGCTGGGCTGAGCTGGGGACTTAGAAGGAAGCACTCCCAGATATACACAGCTGTGAGGATTCTCTAAGTGAGTTCTAGGTGTGCGGGGGATGTGGCTCCTAGGGGTCCTCCTTGCCTGATAGACTGGGTGAAGTTGCAGACTCAACTTATAAAGTCAGAGCAGCTGAGCCATTTGCAGGTTGGAAAGGGGTCTCATCACCAAACAAACACGGATCTGGATGGTGGGCATGCCCATGAAACTAGGTGGCAGGCCAGGTGGAATCATGGCCTCTGTTCCAGTAAAACTCTGAGGCGAGGGACAACGGTGTAGGAAACCACTAGATTCGCTGCAGGGACATATGAAGCTGTTTCTAGGGAATGGGTAAGCTGATGCTTGGAACAGAAGTTCAAGGCCAGATATTCATTTTGATTCATGTTTTTCAGAATTTACACTGATTGGTAGATCAGAAGATTTCAGAAAGAATGTGAAGAGGGACGCTATTTTCTCAGGGAAATAAAAGACACCCTCCAAACTGTTGTCTTGTTTATATATGGCCAGCGAATCAGCCTTCATGTCAAATATTGATGGGTTGTGGAGCAAATTATGAATGCGTAACTAAGGCTGCCATTTGTTGAATCCCTATTAGGTATCTGACACTGCGTTAGGTATCCTGCAGATATTGTCTTCATAAATATTCCACAAAACTCAGCAAGATAGATATTATTGTTGTTATTTTCTCCTCAGTGCTGGGGCTTGATCCCAGGGCCTCACACATGATAGGCAAGTGCTCTACCACTGACCTGAACCCATAGGCCTTTTGTAATCTTTTGTTTTTAGTCAGGGTCTCACTAAGTTGCAGAGGCTGCCTTTGGCTTCCAACTCGTGATCCTCCTCAGCCTCTCAAATTGCTGGGATTACAGGAGTGTATGATCATGCACGGCAAGATATTGTTAGGCTCATTTTTCAGATGTGGACAGTGAGGGCCAGTGAGGATAACTGACTTGCTCAGGGTCCTAGCACATATAGATAGTAAAACTAAGATTTCAACCAAGTTTTTAACTTCAAAGGTGGGTATATTAGTCCATTTTTCCATTACAATAACAAAACACTAGAAGCTGAGTAACTTTATAACAAATAGAGACTTATTTAGGTCATAGTTTTGGAGGCTGAAAGTCCAAGATTAGATAGATTTACAAACATAGCCTCTGATAAGGACTTAGCAGTGGAAGGCATCATGGCTGGAATTCATGTGGAAACAAGAGATCACATCACATTACAAGACAGGAATCCAGAGAGCAATTCAGGACCCAGTTTCACACTTATAACAACCCAAAGTAGCAAGAACTAACTCAGGATCCCATGAGAACTATACTGTGTTAGCTATTCATCGCTGTAGCAAAATACCTGCAATGATTCAAAAGAGGGAAGATTTATTTAGCCTTGCAGTTTCAATCCATGACTGCTTGGCTCCATTGTTCCTGGGCCCTGGTGAGGCAGTATGTCATGGTGGGGCCACGTGGAGGAGCAGAGCAGCTCATATCATGGCGGCCGGGAAGCAGAGAGAGAGAGAGAGAGAGAGAGAGAGAGAGAGAGGGCAGGAGAGGGAGAGAGAGGGAAGGGGCCAGGACAAGATATACTGTTCAAAGGTATAACCCCAGTTGTTGGAATTCTTAGGGAGATAGAGAGTACCCCAAACATGGCTGGTCCCAGGAGCTCATCTAGCCCACTTGGAGGACTCACTCCTCTCCTCTGGGGCCAGTGACCCTTACCCTATATGTGGGTCATTTGCTCCCATTGAATCCTATGGGACAAGATAGCAATGGGTCCCCTTTGCCACACATTGGGGTATCTCACTCTTCCCTCCTCCCATCAAGTGGACCAAGATGACACCCAAGGTATGGTAGCATCTAAAAAAGCCCCCTTGGTGCCATATTGGTTATTTCTGATCCAACCCTGTTTCCCTGATTGGCTGACTATCAGGCCATACAAACGCTGGGGCTCAGAGTTTAACAGCCTTTCTGAACACCATCCAAGAGAAGCTCACCGGGTCCTTGTGGCTCCTTAAGGGCCCAAGGCCCATTTACTCGCCTGCCTAGCCTGGCCTTCAGCCTTCCTCCAACCTGCCTTCATCATCCTTCAACCCGCCTGCCCCCTCTGTCCTACCCTGACCTCTATAATGCTGGACATCCTACACGGACCGACCTCTTCAAGAAGCAGGACTCTGAGAGGCAAGGCTCTGAAAGTCAAGTGCAGGGCCTCCGAAGTGGCAAAGGCTGCCAGCCGGAAGAGCAACAACACCCGGAGTCTCTGCTCCAGTGGCAGAGACAGCAGCTGAGCGCTTCCCTTCTCCAACTCCCCTTTTCCCTCTCCCTGATCCTCCATTCCTTTCCCCTCCTCTGTGAATAAACCCCTGTCCTTTTATCCTGCGTGTGAAGCTCTGTTCTCCAGCCACAGCCTCGCCACTGGGTGCAGCATTGGGGCACCCACCTCTTGCTTCTACCCATAATAGAGAGAGAGAGAGAAACCCCAGAAAGAACCCCACACCCAGTGACCAACTTTCTCCAGCCAGACCTCATCTCCCACTTGCCTCTGTATTGACGAAGTTGGCACCCTTGCCATCCAATCACATCTCAATAGCACCACTAGCTGAGAACCAAGCCTTCAACACTTGAGTGCTGGGGCCGGGGGGATACTTCATATCCAAACCATAAGACACATTAATCCCTTCTGATGAGGGCCCCCAGTGACCTAAGGACCCCCACTAAACCCCACTTCTTAAAGGTTCCATCATCTCTCAACCGTACCCCACTAAGCGCCAAGCCTCCACACATGAATGAACCCCTTTGGGGTATAAACTCAGACTGGATCAGCCCACAGCAACCGGTGCTCTTCCCTTTCTGTGACATGAGGGTATGAATATGTGAATATGAAAACTAGCATTCAGCTTGCCTTACCTACTTAATGCAAAGAGCCTTCTCCAGCATCCCTGATAAGGGCTGGGACTTGATTAAGCCACCTTTACTGATGGAAACGTCGTTAATTACTCTATGAGGCAGCAGTTCCACTGCCTGATCTTTTATTTGTTCACCCAAAGAATATTTAATAAATGTCTACTAAGTGTCAGGCGCTATTTTAGAAGCCCGAAAGCCGGAAAAGGGCCTGGCTCCCTTGGATCTTGATTTGTAGCTGCGGAAGCAGAAAATATCATAGTAAACAAATAGGAGTTTCAGGGGGAGATAAGTACTCTGGAAACAAGCCAGAGGCGAAGCGTGCCTGGGCATAGGGACCACTTTGGAGAGAACGGTTAAGGAAGGTCTTGAAGACCTGGCCGCTGAGCACGCCCTGAGCAACAAGAAGAATCCTTGACCCAAAGCTCTGAGGAGGCGGGCGATGAGCCTGAGCAAAAAGGAGGCACCGAAGCTCTGAGGAGAGGCTGAGTTGGGCACATGAGAGAAGGCCCACAGCCTGGAAACCAACCATCTAGGAGGAGGAAGAGAGAGGGGGAGGAGATGAGCTCCGGAATGAAGGCGGGGGCTGGCTGTAGGGCCCACCTGCCATTGTGGGGCTCTGGATTCCATCCTAAGGGGTGGGATGCTAATTAGATGGGTTTGGATGGAGAAGTGACATAATGCGATTCAGAGCTTTAAAAAAGCTGCTTTGTGGAGATTGGATCCCAGGGGGCATTTCTAATTGTTGGCAAGGCTATTCTCTCTCCTAGTCATCAAGCCCGGTGCTTCTAGTAATGGCCTCCGCATCAAAAACCAAGCTAAACCAAAGGCTACTCACTTCCCTCTTCAAGTTTTTCTAATCAGCTACTGTATTTCCTTTAGTTCTTTCTAAACATCCCTTGTTCTTTCAGGGGTCCTTGGCTTCTAGACCTACCACGTTGGTCATTCTTCCTGGACTGATCTTGTTTGTTTGTGTCCTTATCATAATGGGCCCACAGAATTAAACACACTTTTGACCAGCCCAGGATTCCAAAGTACTGTTAATTCCAAGGACATCCATTAATGAAGAATATTAGACTAAGGTGTTTTTTTCTTTTCTTTTCTTTTCTTTTTTCAGTATTTGGGGGTTAAACCTACGGCCTCACACATACTTTGCAAGTGCTCTACCACTGGGCTGCACCCCCAGCCCCTTTTTTAGTCTTTATCTTGAGTTTGGGTTTTGCTAAATTACACAGTCTGCCTCTGGCCTCAAACTTGCAATCCTCCTACCTCTGTCTCCTGAGTTGCTGGGATTATAGGCATATCCCACCATGCCAAGCTAGACTAAGTCTTTATGGGGTAGGAGATCTCAGTGTGGGGTCTCTGGAAGGGTCCAAACCTCCCACACACCATGGTGTACATGTGTGGGCATGTGTGTGTTGTGCGTGCATTTCTAGGGAAAGAGCCCACAGTCTTCATTAAAATCTCAAATAGACCTTCACCCTTGAGAATCACTACCCTAGGAAGTTAAATCAAGGGATTTCTATACTAAGCAGAAGCTACAAATTAGTCCCTCTCTGGTCCCTTATTCATTTTCTTCCTGCCAGCTTCAAATGCCTTTACAGATCTCTTGATCTCTTCTTCCTGCCTCATACCCCACTTTAAATTCCTTCTTTAGCTTCTTATAAATCATCTAGACCCAAAGAAGACAACTTCTACTTTCTTCTTAGAGCAGGTGCTAGGAAAGGAGGCTGCCACTAACTAGCAGGATGAGAACACATAGAGAAATGGGCATAGGGACAGATTTTTTTTTTTGTCTTGTTTTTTCCTTTTTCTTTTGCAAACTCACAGATCTTTGGAATTGACCTGTGTGCCTGACTTGCAGACTTCTTAAGAGCAGGGCACAGAGCCTTGTAAAGACCTTGAACATAAACTAATGCAAAGGGCAAAACTATCTTAAAAGAATTATTATTCATTTCCCATTGCAGTTAATTTTGGCACCTTCATCAGGGTTTAAATTCCAGTACCACATCATATCAAAGGAAGAAAAGTATTTGATGTACGTGTTAATTACTGCTAAGATGTAGCTACTTAAATCAAGAGTTTAATCTTCATTTGACGATTCAGAACAGATCTGCGTGGGGGATGGGGAGAGCCCCTTTTGATTTGGGTTATGTAAATAGGTGATGAGAACTTCAAGCAAAATGGATTCCTATTTTCTAAACTAGCATTTGGATGTCTTGCAATTAGTACCCAGCACTAGGAAAAAGAGTTAGGAAAATGAAATTCCTCTAGGAATTCCCAAGTCTTTGCCTTTTCGGTGAAGTTGGGAGAAAGTTCTGAATAGCATCATTTCCTGTGCTCAAAGACTTGAGATTCGGTGATAGCCTAATGGTAAGTGATAGCTTAAAAGCATGCCAAGGACTTAAAAACCAGGTACACAGAGAAAATAATACACCGTTATTTAAAAGCGCAAATTGTCAAAATGACACTACTCTTGGATATATTCTTCATGAGAAACATCTTGGATGCCTCTCTGATGGGCCTGTTTTTTTCGTTTTATACCACAAAACTATAAAATCCATTGAAACACCAAGTTATTTACCAAGTGATTAAATCATAGTCATTTGTTAGGGTTTTACAAGAACATTGTTTTCTTGGATTTCCAAGGCTTTTATTGCCTCAGATATAACACTTTTCTCCTAATAATCCCTATTGATTTTACTATATTACCTTATATTTTTAGACTTGGTTTACTGCCTTGCACTAAATTCTAGCCTTAATATGCTATATAAAATGAGATATATCATCACGTTTCTCAAACTTTCTGAATAAAATTATCTTGTCCAGCATGGATGGAAAACACTCATTCCTGGCCGCTGGCAGGGCTGGGGGTCTGGGGTAGGGAAGGTGCACTGTGTCTCTGGCACTGCTGTTTGTTTTATTTCTTGACAGGCGAGGTGCTGTCCAAGCATTGGGTGGACACTAGTGGCTGCGATAATCGAGTTTTGCTTCAGCTTGGAGGAGGAATGCGGGATCACATTTGCCTTGCTATTTTGCTACTCTGTCTTGGGATCTGTGGCCCACAGTGCATCTACAGAGTCCTTTGCCTATGGTAATTACTCAATTGCTAACCCAGCCAGTGGCGAACTTGGTGTTCTTAGAGGAAAGTTATGGGATCTTTGCGTGTTGTTTTCATACCCCACTTTCAAGGCACCTTCTAAAATGGTGTTAAACATGGGGACACATTGTATCTCAGGTTGCACTTGGCATCCTCATTCTTTACAGAAAGGTCTTGGGGTCTGTGGGGAGGAGAGTCACAGTGCCGGTTAGGGGAGAGGGGTGGGTTCTGGTTTGACAACAATGAGACTATGGATCCGTCTGGGGAAGGGCAGCTCCTGAGAACCTCCCCCAGACTGAGGGACTCCTAGGGCCACTGCAAGATCTCCCTCTTACCAGGTCTTGATGGAATTGTTGTTGTTGTTAGGTGCCGTGGAGTCGGTATCCCACTCATAGTGACCCTCATAGGGTTTTCAACAGCTGACTGTTTCGGGATTGCCTTTGGAGTGGATTGCCAGGTCTTTCTCCCATTTTTTGCGGTGCTGGGAATTGAACTCAGGACCTCAGAGACTGCAGCACAGCACTCTACCAACTGAACTAAATCCCAGCCCCTGACAAGGTAGAGACTATCGTTAGCTCCATTTCAGGAGGAAGAAACTAAGGCACTGAGAGGTTAAGTATTTTGTCCAAGGTCACACAGCCAGTGAGTGGTCGTCCCAGAATTCAAAACCAGGCAATATGACTCGAAAGGTCCAGGCTCTTAATTACAGGCACATCATATTTATAATTTACAAAGCATTGTTTGGTGCTATTGAGTTGGATCTCACTCTTAGCGACCCTATCTATGCACAACAGAATGAAAGAAACACTCCCCCCCAAAAAAAGATAAGAATGGTATTATTATAGATGGAGTAGAAAATTCATGTAATAGTATGGACAATGTAAAAAGAAAGTTCACTACAGAAAAAGTTTCTATCTTAAACAGGATTGGAACCCAAGGATATATAGAAAAACGTTACCATAAAAAGACAAGCAAATGGAAGAGAAGTGTTTGGTGGGGGGGATGGGGTAAGGAAATGCACAAGAGGGGTGATGGGGTAAGGAAATGCACAAGAGGGTAAGGGAGAACTTATCTGTATAATGTTCAACAGAACTCATATATGGAAATGTCACAGTGAAAAGCATGTCAGAATGAATCACATTAAGGTGTACATTAAAAATTTCCAACAACAACAACAACAACAATAACAAAAACAACAAAAAAAGAAACACTCCCCAATACTGTGCCATGCCCGGCACAGTAGCACAGTGATTGTCTCAGGATTGTTTTGGGAGCCGGCTGCCAGGTCCTTCTCCGATTTTTGAGGTGCTGAGGATCAAACCCTGGACCTCCGAGAGCACAGAGCAGCAAGCACTCTACCAACAGAGCTCAACCCCAGCACTACCCATTAAAAATCCCATTTGACTTCCCACACAAACCTTGATTCCATATTAGAGATAAGAAAACAGAAATAGGTAGTCATTTCTCTAAGATTATACAGCCAAAACTTCCTCTCTCTTACTCTTAAAGACAGGTGGGTGGAATATCTCCTGGCAGGCCATGAAGAAGGGACGCCAAAGGTGTCTGCACAGAGGCAGATGCTTTGCCAGAAAACCCCTCTCCTCCCTGGCAGTGTCTGAGAGAAGCTCCCTGGGGTCAGTGTTCAGAGAAGCAAGCAGTCTCAAGCTAGATGATGTGCAGATGCATGGAGGGAGCCCACGTGACCCCCTCATACTCCTGAGCTTCTCTTCCAACAAGCTGTCCTCTGCTTGTGACTTGTGGCAGTATTTCCACGTTCTCTGAAGGAAGGGACCATGTCGGTATTCTGTGACGTAGGCTGCTTACTGTGCCCATGAGACTTTGCAGTGGCTGCAACAATCAGAAAAGCACCCGTGCAAATCTTGAATGAGGGAGGAGGAAGCAAGGTAAGTGTGAGAAAGCAGGAAGGCGCGAAGGGTCACAGGGGAGGGGTCTGCAAGGAAGGGAGAAGGCATCCATAGGCTGTGTACAGGGCTCTCCCTCTTGCTTTCTTAAAACCAAACAACAGGCCAGACAACAGAGGCAAGGAGAAAGCCACTAAGTAAATACCAAGGCAGAAAACCAAGACATCCATTAGAATTCTAGGTCCTCAAGAAAATGAAGAAACCAGTCAGACAAGTCCCTTTCCCTGGGCTGAGGCCCTCTGTCGAACCCAGCAATAAAAAGGTGCCGGCAGGTAGACACTTGAGCCTCTTAGGAAAGTCATACCAAGCTCTTCTCTGGGTACAAGAAATAATGCTTGAACTGGTCAGAGCTGAAGATACAGCAGCACAGACAGAGAGCGGAGAAGCCGTCCTGCCCACGATGGCGGATTTTCCACCTGTGGCCTGGGAAGGGCCATCTTCCCTGGTGATGGGCGTGGGTTCAGTGCCTTGAGATCCTTAGAGGGCATGTCAGGCAGCAAACAAGGAATATGGTATTTTGGGTCATACCAGTAGGAATGACGTGGGTCAGCTAAGCGGGGAAGCCAGATGAATGGCAGGAGGGTCAGAGGGTGGGGATAAGTTTGTGCTGCTGGGATCATCTGTTCTCTCTGAGCCCATGAGTCTCCTCTGATTTCCACTAGGAAGAAAGCAAAACCGGAGGTCTTTCTTAGAAAACGAAGCATGAATCATCTACACCAGGAAGAGGAGGAAAGTGCCCTCAAGTGTTTAAAATGCAATTATAACTGGAAAGAACAAGAATTAGTGGTTCATTTCTAGCAGGTAAACAAATGCAGGTTTACGTGGGTGCAAAAATCCCATCTCCCCTTCGCGTGCCCAGTGGCTTCAGAGTAGGCTCTGAACACTCTCCTGTGCTGTTCACCTGACAGATTAAGCTCACCAGAGACAGGCTGCCTGGGCATGTCGTGTAATTCAGCATTAAGTATCCTATTGATTCACTGAAGTGCTGCCATGGATGTTAATGGAGACAAATATTGTGGCTGTGATTTTTCAAAGGGCTGAATAATTCCCAAACATCAATAACAACTGTCATGATGTAATGCAGGGCGACCTCAAGATGCTTGACCTGAGGCCAACCATGGAGGGTGGGGCTGCTGGAGGGGCCCAGGGGTACTGCCTGGTCCTGGGAGGTCAGACTCTACACTGTTGTAGAAATGGGGGTGTTGCCTTCCTCCTTAACTATAGGTCCTACATCTCTCTGATGATAATGCAGGAGAACTCTGTAGTCCTAACAGCTCCTACCCTGTGCTCTTTTGACTGGAGCATGTCACTGCTTTCAAAGAGGTTTGGTGACTTGCTCAAGGTCACACAGCAAGGTAGTCATGGAGTAGGCTAGATTCTTGGACTCAGGATTTCTTACCAATGTCTATCGTCTACCACCTTTTTGGAGCATTTCTGGAAACCATTTGAATATATGGCCCCAAGCAAGTGATATTTCCTTCCAGAAAGGTTCTGTAAGAATCTCAAGGTTGGTAATGGTAAGGAATCAATTACTCTCAAACAAATCCCATTACCAGTCAAATTCTTCAGGCTGCCCAATCTTTCCTATCCTTCGATTCATTCTCTATCCAGCTGCTCACATTATCTTGCTACAAGACAAATCTGATCTTGTCACTTCCTAGCATGAGGGCCTCCATCAACCTCTCTCTGCCCACGGGATAAACTCCTTCTTGTTGTGTCTTTGTCCCTAGTCTGTGGTGCAATGTCCTGCCTTTCCTGCCCTAGCACTCTGAACATCACTGACTTTTCTATGCCCTTATATCCTCCTAACTTTTCATACCCCAAATCCCCTGTGTCTGCACCATCTTTTCTCTACCTGCTGCCCAGGAAACTCCTACTCATACTTCAAGACTGGCTCTACCCAGCCTGCCCCTAAGACTCATGCCTGCCCTTCCAGGTAGAGTCATGAGCAATTCCTCCTGTGAGATCCCATTGAATACTTTTTCTCATCCCTTCATTACATCTTCATCACGGCAGCTTTCCTGTTACACTGTGTTGGTTTTCTTGTCTGGAATTTGAATTTCTGTGGTCAAGGAGTGTGCCTGTTTACTTTTCTGTCCCTCTCCTGGCACACAGCAGGGCCACTATAGGTGCTTATTTGCTGAACGGATGAAGGGATTCTGGAATCAGCAGCCTGGTGGGGTAGGAGCTGTGGGCGGGGTTCCGGGCGTGTGCACTGGCCCTGCGAGGTGTGCGATTCTGAGGCCCTGGATCCAGAAGCCCTCAGGGCATTGAGGGCAGGAAAACAGTGCCTCAGCTTGGCAGCGAGGCGGGGGTCCTGGAAGGGTCCGTGGGCTGGATGGGCCCTGTCACCACCTTGGCCCCTGGAAGTACAGGGCCAGGTGTATGTGCAACCTAAGAGCTCCTGGGGGAAGAGAACTGGGCATTCTAATGGAGGAAGCGGGGCTGGGATTGAGCTCAGTGGGTAGAGCGCTGCGCTGTAGTCTCTGAGGTCCCGAGTTCAATTCCCAGCACCGCAAAAATGGGAGAAGGGCCTGGCAATCCACTCCCAAGGCAATCCCAAAACAGTCTGCTGTTGAAAACCCTATGAGGGTCGCTATGAGTCGGATGCCGACTCGACGGCACCTAACAACAACAACAACAATGGAGGAAGCAGCTCCCCTGACGGTGACAGACATCAGACTGGTGAGTAGCATTGAAATCCTCATGTTTGATAACTGGCAGGGCATGTGCCTGGGCTAGCCAGAAGGGACACAGCCCCCAGTGGTGTCCTGGAGGTCCCTTTGTGCCAAGCATGAAGTCTTTAGCTGCTGGACAGGAAAGGGTGTCTTGGAGGAGGGTCTGGGAATAGAAGGAGAAGCAGGCTGGGTGAGGAGGCTTGGAACAGTATCTTCTGACCAGCTGGAATGCAAGCGTTTCGGGATTTCAACAGCTGGCTCTGGTACTGCTGCACGGGGGCATGGCAGCCTGCTGATGAGTCTCTGAAAAGGGCAACCACAATTTTGAACCCTCAGAGGAAAATGTGTGTGTGTGTGTGTGTGTGTGTGTGTGTGTGTGTGTGTGTGTGTGTGTGAGAGAGAGAGGGAGAGAGAGAGAGAGAGAGAGAGAGAGAGAGAGAGAGAGAGAGGGAGAAGGAACAAGGCAAAGATTTTGTAGGAAGGTAGCAGAACCTTTCATTTGTAGCTGGATTTCAACCTAAGGAAAAGGTGGAGTGGAGATGAAGGAATTTCAGGCTGAGGCGCTGACTGAGCAGGAGCAGGGCCCAGGAGCGGGAGGGCACATGTTGGGAGAGGTGATCCTATGATGCTCAGGACAGCTGGAGGAGAGGGGGGAGGAGAAGGAGGCTGAAGGCAGGGTGGGAAGGTCCTTGAAAGGCATGTCATGGTGTCATCATCTTGTCTGTTATGCCACAGGCAGCCTGCTGGCCAAACCAGAGGCAGGCTTCAGGGTGGCCCTGCGGGACAATGTGTGGTACCCCCTTCGACAAGCCCAAGGCTGTCACCTGGAGATGAGAACAAGCTTCTCCTTAATTAAGGACACCATGGAAGCTCCCTGGCTCATGGTGACTGGGGCTGCCCATCCACCTGCCACGTGGCTGGTGTGCCTACCACAGTTTATCATCTGCTGATTAACACATCTTGTCAGGTCCAGTGGCCAGCTTCAGGAAACGGGCTCTGAGCAGCTGTCACAGCGACCCTGCGTGGGGCCTGCTGCCTCATTAGCTCCAGTGAAGGGAGATGGCACTGGTGGCAGTGGGGAGGGATGAGAGTCTTCTTTAGGAGGGGTGTTGGCAGGATGAGATGGATGTCAGCTGCTCACATAGCACCAGGGCTTGGTCTTGGCTCTGAGCGGCGTGGGCCTTTCTTTCTCCTTGAAGATGGGTGGGTGGAAGTGTGGTCATGAAAACAGCCAGCATCAGAGGCCTGCTTCCTCCTCCCTCTTTCCCATTACCCAGCTCTTGAGAAATAGGAATGATCCCAGCCTGGCCTACCTAGAAGTTTTATTTTATGGGTCCAATGACAAAACAGCCTATCCTGTTCTGAGGGATAAAAATCCCTGAACTCTAAAGAAATAAGGCCAGGGTGTAGTTCTCACCTGGGGATATCAGGAGAATTCTGCAGACTGGTCCTGTAAAGTCCCTGAGAACACACCTCATCGGCCCCTCCTAAGCTTCCTACCTTCTTCCGACTTGCACCACCTGGTCACTAGCATATCCAGTGCTTTCTCTCCTCCCTCCCAGCCTGCCCGAACTCTCTCTGCCCAGAGGCCCAGCCAGCCTCACCTTCTTCATAGAGAGGACCATGAGGACATCCCAGAAGGAAACGCCCTCCTTCCTCTGGCTGCTGGGGCACTGCCCAGTGCGGTGAGGACCAGCCGCGCACCTTGCCCCCCCGTGACTGGGTACACATGCTTTAGCCTGTGGGTCCCCTGGATTCTGAGCATGTGTCTAGACTTGGTGTCCACAAGAGCACACGGCAGGTAGTTGATGTCTGCTACACAGGAAAGACCCCCGTCTCATAGCTTTCACGGTGGAGGGTGAACTCCCAGGGTCCTTTCAACAATCTGGTCTATTGCCCGTCTATCAATAGGCTGCCTTCTGGGGTATACCCACGTCTTCCTCGGAGCAGCCCAGATCTTCCATTTGTCCCCAGTAGAGGCTAGATCCTTGTCCTTCCCTCCACCTACTGTGTGAGTGATGTTAAGCATTCTTATTGTACCTTCTCCCGTCTTCCCCTATTAGTCAGGCTTTGGGAGTCAAGCCTGCTACCCAGAGCCAGCTCCTTCTCTCTGCTGTCCCCTTCCTCCATGCTTCCCTGTACAGGCTCCATCCTGGGTGAAGTCTGAGCAAGTGGGGGTGTTGTGAAAGCATCTGGCAGCAGTGGGAGGCTGACTTTCCCAGCCCAGCAGAGGCCCCAAACCCACACAATTTGTAAATCTCTGATAATGAGCATTTAAAGGGCACATTCTAATGAAGGGAGCCAGGAGTGGCTGGCCATGAGACGCAGGCTGAAGATTTTAATTAACGTGCTTCTGTATTTTTAGTTTTCTGCCTCCCTCTCCTCTGCCTACTTCCCTCTTGCCCCTGCTAGGGTGCACATTTTCCTTGTGGACCAGGCCTGTGTAGGAAGTGTGTGTTGCCCCGCATTTCTCCTAAGTTGTTTTCTGTGTTACTGGAGGCTTTTCAGCATGGGAGCCCGGAAGGGGCTGGTTGGACAGCGGATGCATATATGGGGTATGTGTGGGGGAACCAGGACTTTGCCCGCTCTGCAGCCTGAGCCAAGCAGATGTCCGCACCACAGGAAGCACAGCAGGGATCCAGGAGTGCTCAGAATGAATGGCAGCTGCCAGCCTCCTGCGCTCCCTGGGGCGAAGCTCTGCAGTGAGGCTGGAGGACCAGCTGCGGGGCTTCTGGGCCAAAGGGGTATTTCTGGGGCCTCTTGTGATACTTTCCTTTCCAAATGGCTAAGTGGAGCAGGGAGCCAAAGCATCTGTGAGAGGGCTTGGCCCTGCTGTCCCTAGGGTGGCATGACTGTGCACTGGACGCCTTCCACTTGCTTGTCCAAGTCCATGTCCACCCTGCTCTGTGTCCTGGACAGCTGAGTAGTGTGGACTCCACTAGTGGACATTCCTGCCACAGGCTTTGTATGGGGTCTGGCCAATGAGGAGGCCATGGCAGGACATGGGAGGAAGTAGGAGTGTGAGGTTGAATCATTTTCCCCTGGCTCTGTCTGTGGGATCTTCTCAGGACTGGTATGCCTTTTGACTGGTGTGTCAGAGAGCTTTTGACAGAAGCTCTCTGTTCCTTGCCAAGGTAGCTTCTCTGCAAGATGCTTGCCACCCCTCTCCATGAACACTCTCTCCCTTCACCCCTGTGGGCCTCAGGTTGCCACTCTGCCTAGCCCTGGGGTACCACACTATTCCTTCAGCAAACTATGTCCAGAGTTTCCTTCTGTTTCCTGCCAGGATCCTGCCAGGATCACCTGTCTTCTTCACGCCCCTCATTTGCACCAGAGGCATGGCCACAGGGATCCTGTTAGCGGCAGGCTGTTCTTGGGATCCCAGCTTTGATGCAGAACAGAATGCAGTCTTGTGGGTGATAAAAGTCCGCCTTTCCACATGCATGAGTTGGGCTTGGAAATGTGCAAGTGAGTTGGCTTCCCAGGAGCCAGTGAGTGTCCTTGGATTTACCCGGAGGTCTTTGCGTGGAGAAGAGCCCTGCTTTGTGAGGACTAGGGTGAGGGTTCCTTCCTCCCCAAGTGTTTTCATCTGGTGATGGTGATGTTCTCATTTTATGGATAAGGCCAGCGAAGTTGAGAGACTCGGCCAGAATTTAAGGGGCATGCTTTCTCTAACTAGTGTTTAGAGAAGAATTAAAGCAGGTCTTCTAGAGTAGTTGATGAGGAGCACTCTCTCTTTTGTTCCTTGTACATTTTTATTTGGTACCTGTTTGCTGTGAAGTCCAGATTTTGAGGATCTTGTGGGGAAGTGAGCAGGGCTTTGGCCCTGGGCTGGGAGAGACTCCACTGAGATACATGCTCCCAGGATCTTTCTTTTCCCATGATGATTTATTTCCCTAGCTCTACCTGGAGAAGCCCCCAGCCAATTAACTGACTTGGCAGATTAATTATCTCTTATGTGTGCCTCATTCTAGGACCCTGAACATTTAGAAGTTTGGTGGCTTCCAGACAAAATGCTTGTCCTTAGGTCCTGAATGGCCTTCTTGCCTGAGGTTTGGGTTGGTACCCTGGGCTAGTGCAGTGCTGGAGTCATACCACACCCAGGGGCACCCCAAGGTGAGTTGTTCTCCCTCCCTTCCTTCCTACTTCACCCCAAGTGGAGGACTTTGCCACCTGGGAGAGAAAATCCCTTTCTCCTGGACATGTCCTGCCTAAAGTGTCAGCTTCCACCTCTACCCAGTGTTCCCCACACCAAAATATGAAGTGAACTTATCTTGCACACAATGTAACTTCATTTCCACTCTTCACTCAGTTGTCTGTGGAATCAGTCAATATTCATTCACTGGCTTGCTCATTCATTCATTCATTATGCTATTTATGGGAACCTCTAGGTGCCAGACAGGAGAAGGGCTTGGCAATCCCCTCCCAAAGCAATCTCCAAATAATCAGCCATTGAAAACCCTATGAAGGTCGCTATGAGTCGAACAACAATAACAGCTACGTGCCAGGATTTGAAACCTCATCTCATTTCATCCTCACAGACCTCTGGATGTGTGTTCCATTGCTATTGCCATTTTCCACATGAGGAAACCGAGTCAAAGAGTGAGTAAGAGTGTTGCTGAGGCTCCCAGATCACATAGCAGGTAAACACTGGGCCCAGCCTTTCAAGCACTAGTACTTGGCCTGTCCATCTCCAGCACAATGCTACTCAAACTGAAACTTTATATGTAGAATCGGAAGCACCTGTACAGGCGCCTCTCTCCTTTCTACAAACCACACTCCACTGTTTCTGCTCAGAGCAGGTAGAGCTGTGTGTGCAGGAGGGGGGGGAGGGAGGAAAAGGGGGGGGGGGGAGAGAGAGAGAGATGGAAAGAGGGAAGGAGGAAGAAACTCCAAGGGAGAAGTGTGGGGAGGGCGCAGGTGGAACCAGGTCACCCCGAGGTGCTTTGCCTCTGCAGCTGACATGTCACACTGTCAGCCCTTTCCTGTATTGACATAATAACAATCCCTTACTTTTGTTAGCACTTTGTAGTTTTCAAAGCACTTTCAAATCCATTAGGTTGTTTTATCCCCGCAACAATCTTGCAAAAAGTCAAGGATTGTTGTCTTTATTTTGTAGATGAATAGGCTTGTAGTCTATGTAACTTATCCCAAGTCATGGCACCTGGATGAAAACCTGGATTCTTGACTCCTGGTCTGAGGGTCTGTGTAATGCACTGCACTTCCTTCAGCATCATTTTCTGATTTTGAGCCATTTAGGGGGAAGGATGGGATGGGATGGCTCGCCCAGATCACTGACTACTATATCCCCGATAGTGGTTCTCAAGTTTTCCTTGGCCCCAGAATCATGTGGAAGGCTATCACACAGATTCCTGGTCTTGACTTCCAGAGTTTCTGATTCAGCAGAGCTAGGTGGGGCCCATGAACCTGCATTTCTGGTAAGTTCTCAGTGACATCGATGCTGCTAGTCTGGGGACCATTGGAGAATCTTTCAATGCCTTGTGGATATTTAGCTGGATTTCCCTCACCAGGACTCATATGACTGGCTAAAGAAAGTCCAGATATACAAAGGATTGCCTGTTGTGGGTCTCCCTCTGAGGTGAGAAATTTGTGTGTGTCTTGCTTCATTGACTGATGGCTATGTGGCCCAGAGAGTAGGAAGAAAACCTCAGGCTTTTTGGTTCACACACACAAAGGAAAATGTCCACACACGAGACTATTAATTCATTGTTCAATTAAGTTATGATCTCTAAAATTATCACAATATTTGGCTCGGAGGAAGGCAGCATTGAATAGCTTGTTCCACGTAATGTGTGAATAATGTAACTTTATTACTTTCCTTGCTAGTGAGTAATCGTGACTGACATATTGGCAATAACACAGATTATCTTCTTTCCCTCCCCTCTCCCTCTCTCAGTGCGGAGCATTTACTTTCTTGTCTCTGCCCTCTTCTTGCTCATCCCTTCCCTGCCACCAGCTCCCTTGCTTTTGCAGTTCCTTTTCTCTCCTGCCCACAGGGCAGCTCTGTGGAAGTAGCAATGAGATTAGGGACTGTGGGCACCAGGGAATGTGATGAGCAGCATGTCCAAACCCCTCGGCCACCCTGGTGGGAACCCTTGTAAAGCTTGCTTGATCTTTTGCTCACATCAGCACTGCATAGTTCTCCCTCATCTCCCATTTCTTCCAAGTCCATGGCATGTCCAGTCAGGGGCAGGGCGCCTACAGCTCAGCTGTCCATGACGGGTATATGCTGATCTGGGAGGCAGTTGCTGGTACAGTGTGCAGCAAGGTCCATACATCCTGCTGAAGGTAGGAGTCTCTATTTCTCTATTTTCTATCCCTTTCTAATCCTGAATCCAATCTCTGTCTCCAGCTCTCCAGTTCTGGGAAAGTCTGTTTCTCATCTGAGCCCCTCATTTCTACCCCCAGGTTCTTTGGGCACTGAGGCCGCAGAGGGCTGTCGTCAGGACCTTGGACAGCGCCCTACTTGTTTTCCCACAAGCCTCCTCAACTGCATATTGCCAGGGGCGTGAGGATATGCTGACAACACCCCATTGGTACTTATCTCCCTATGCCCAGCCACTTGGAGTCTAATTTTTTTTTAAATCACTCTTCAGCTGTTAGAATTCCATTTAAACACTATCTTGTCTTCCTTTTTCATCATTCATCAGTGTATATTTTTGTACCAGCAAATATGTTTAGTTAGGCAGAGCCTGGGTGCTGACAACTTATCTACAGTGTAGACACAAAAAAGACAGGAAGGACATATCCAATAGAGACGTTGTTTCACGTGGATTAGTCATGTTCCTGCTGCAATGTCCCTGTTCAGACACCATTTCCTGCCTCTTTCCACCTTCTCAGAAACTACATTGTACTCCACATGAATCAGACCTGAGCTCTGGGGAATTCTTCCTGTTTGCTCTGAGCTCTGGTTTGGTGATCTGGCTTAATTCCATCCAAAGCTCCAGTTGGAAGGGGGGAAATGTTCACTTTTTCTGGAGCGATACAATATGGAAG
>VMDO01020804.1:0-36716 GCA_007922755.1 Pedetes capensis
GTCTCCCATCCAGGTACTAACCAGGCCCGACCCTGCTTAGCTTCTGAGATCTGATGGGATCGGATGCCACAGGGCTATGGCTGCAGGCTTCGCCTTGGAAATAGCATTCCTATAAAAAATTCAAATTTCTATTTATTAAAGTCCAATATATATTGTGACTCAAATCTCAAGTGAACCTTCAGCTAAAAATCACTGTTTTGTGAACTAGAAACAGCCAGGGAAACAGCCAGTGGAAATGGTGGTTTCATTTCCCACATTAGCACCACAGGATATGGAGATACATATATTGTTTCCTCCAAGATAAAAATTGATCCAAGTGTACAGAAATTTGCCTAAAGACTTTTACTGACATGGCACTTACTAAAAACAAACAAACAAAATCTCTAGAGCACAGACTTTAAACGACTCAAACTCTGTATTTGAAAGGTATTAGGAAATAAAGCTACTTTCCAGTGGGTTGGGAGGAATCCCCTGAAACAAGTTTGTCAGAAGCTTCCCTTAAATAACAGACAGGGAATGTATTGAATGATTCTAGGTTTTATGCTGTGCTTGGTGCAGCACTGGCCATATAACAAGTGTTAAATAAAATAATAGCAATACATTGAGTCCTGAGACTCCCATTCTTACTGCCAAACCTCCCTATCAGATGGTAGCACACACTATAATCAAGCCAGAGCTCATGTGGCCCCAGGGCTGGCAGCAGCTCTGAGTCAGGCTGGCAGCCAGCCTTCTCTGCCTGCCCTCTTGTGGAGGACCTGCTTGACCTCCACAAACAGTTCTTAGGGTGATGTTGTCATTAGGTGCTGTCACGTTGGGTCTGACTCATAGCAACCCTATGTACAACAGAATGAAACACTCCTGGGCACTGTGCTATGCCCAGCACTGTGTTGGCTTCTCTGCTATTCATAGGGATTTTGATGGCTGATTGTTTAAGGATTATTTCAGGAGTGGGCTGCCAGGTCCTTCTCCCATTTTTGTGGTACTGCGGACTCAGCCCAGGGCCTCAGAGAGCACAGAGCAGCACTCTACCAAATGAGCTAAACTCCAACCCTCTTAAGGTGGTAGGGGTGCTATTTATTTACTTATGTATTTATTGACGGAGAGTTTTGTTAGCTGGGCTAGAATTCACTAAATACTCCAGGCTGGCCTTGAACTCTCAGGCCTTCTGCCTCAGCCTCCTGCATGCTGGGATTACAGTGTGGGTACTTTTGAGAGCTCACAGTGCCCGTGGATGGGTCCAGACCATTAGCAGATGATGCTGGTTTCCTACAGCTATGTACAAAAATGATATCCAGTTAGCTTCCTTTGCCACCAGGGGAAGCAACTTTCTAACAAGTTCTGTAAACAGACTGAGATGCCTCAGCTAGAACAAGTACAGTTGGTTGCATGTGAGACACTTGAGAGTATTAGCTCTCAAAAAAAAAAAATCTACATTGAGGACATTACACTGAGTGAAATAAGCCAATCAAAAGGACAAATCTTGGATGATAGCACTCATATAAGCAGTCAGGTTCACAGAGACAGAAGTAGGATGGTGCTTGCTAGGGACTGTGAGAATGGTGAATGGGGAGTTACTGTTTCACGTGTGGACTTTCAGTTTCGCAGGATGAGAAGAATTCAGTGAATGGATGGCGGTGATGGTCCATAACGATATGCAGACATTTAAGGTCCATGAACCGCATAGTTAGAAACTACTGAGATAGTGTAGTTTGTGTATCTGTATTCTAACTTGTTGTTGTTGTTAGGTGCCGTCGAGTCGGTATCCAACTCATAGCGACCCTCATAGGGTTTTCAATGGCTGACTGTTTCGGGATTGCCTTGGGAGTGGATTGCCAGGCCCTTCTCCCATTTTTGTGGTGCTGGGAATTGAACTCGGGACCTCAGAGACTGCAGCGCAGCGCTCTACCAACTGAGCTAAATCCCAGCCCCCGTATTCTACCTACCACAATTTAAAAACATACAAAAATAATATATACAGAAAATCCAATAAGCATTTGTTTCTCCTAAGGGGTCACTGAAGACCTTGGAGATGTTCCTACTATCATAAAACCACAGCAGATGTACTGTGTCTTGCACAATACTCCTTTATGTAGGTGGAGGTTGTCCTACAAAGCTCCCCTAGGGGATACTGGCTTCATCTTTGTGTTCTTGTGGCTTTGCACAGGCTCTTGAAACATGAGCTTCATAGCATCCCTGGGCTTCTATTATTAACATAAACTAAACATTAAGCAGACTTCTCAGTTCTATCAAAAATCAATTAAAAAAATCAGATCAGAATTTAAAAACTCAAACTTCCAAAGCATTTGGATTCGGTGGGAGGAGAAATGTATTTCTCTTTGAAATGTGAAGTTATATAAACCAAACTTCAAAGAACACCAGCATATACTTTCATGCTGCATACGGTTTTTGAACTGAAGAGCTCAAACCTTTGGTGCTGTGACCTCATGTTTCTCTGCATCTGTGGCCTGGGAAATGAAACTGCACGATGGACCAACTTCTGTATGTGTCTGTTATTGACTCCGCAAAGAAGGGCCTGATCAATAGCCACCTGAAAGAAAATGCTAGTTTGATCTAAAAATGAAGCTCATGTTTTCATGATCAAAGCAGCTTCTCAGGGAGCCCCAGAGTCTTTTAGTGGTTATAGTCCTGAATCGTGACACTGGAGACTCCCAAACAGTTCTCACTCGAAATGAAAGGTGAGGTTGCTTCTCTTGCACTTGAGGTCCCTATGTGTTTAAGAAGGATATTATGCAGTATCTTTGTGCCTTAGGGGTTTTGTCTCCCCAGTAATCTTCTAGGTCCCTTGTTCAGCAGAAATACTATATTTATATTAACTAAAATTGAGAAGGATGTGGCAGTCCATTCCCAAAGCAATCTCAAAACAATTGGCCATTGAAAACCTTATTAGGGTCCCTATGAGTCGGACCTGACTGGAGGGCACTTAACAACAACAACAACAATTTTGCCTTCGGGCTTTTGCCTCCCCAATAGTATTCTAAGTCCCTTGCTCAGCAGAAATACTATGTTTGTGTTAATGAACTTGGGCCAGATCCTATGTTGGATACATTGTTCTGGTCAACTACAAACTGCCATCAAACACTTTCTGGGTGAAATATATTTACAATTCATACTAATTGAATGGCCACAAATTGAGTAAACAATTGTTTGTTGAAGTGGGTCTTACTGTAACCCTATTGTACCTCTTCAGGGACAACAAGGGCTGCAACTCTCACTTTACATTCTCTAAACACAATGTTTTTATTTTTAACCTCAACGTGTGGTAGAAGAAGTGGCTGCTGGCTGTCCTCTGGCTTAGTGATTCATATGACTAATTGAATATTCATTTACTCTTCTCTGTTCATCTACTTTTCAGCTCAACAAACACCCATGGTAACGTTTCATTTAGAGACATGAAAGTGTTCATGTTCTCCTATAGTGATAGGAGGAGAGAAAAAAGTAAGAAAATTGATGAATGATTTTAGCCACTAACAGGCATTCTCCAGGCCAACAGTATAGGTTAGTTCTCCTCCTTCTCCTCCTCCTCCTCCTCCTCCTCCTCCTCCTCCCCTTCCTCCTCCTCCTCCTCCTCTTCCTTCCTCCTCCTCCTTTCTCCTCCTTCTCCTCTTCCACCTCCCTCTTCCTCTTCCCTCTCCTTCCTCCTCCTCCTCCTTCTTCTTCCATTCGGAGGTATCCAGGGCTTCACACATACTTTCCAAGACCTCTACCACTGAGCTGCACCCCTAGCCCATTTTTAATTTTTCAGTCAAGATCTCACTAAGGTATGCAGGCTGCCTCTGGCAGCAGGCTGCCTCTGTTGGAACTTGCAATCCTCCTACCTCCCCCTCTTGAGTCACTGGGATTACAGGCATGCACCACTGTACCTGGCTAATGCATTGTGTGGGAAAATAAAGTGGAGTCTCCATTTTCAATAGGTTAAAAATCACTGAAGAGTTTAATATAATGCTCAAATTTAACTTATTTTAGAATCTTAGTGATGTTCACTAGAAGGGATATCAGAGATCATCATGTTCATTGATGTCCATTCTTGGTTGCACATGAAAACTACTTGACTCATTTTTAAAAAATAGTGATGCATAGATTCCCACCCTCAGAGATTCTGATTTAACTGATCTAAGGATGCATGAAAAAATTATTTTTCTTAACATTTTTAAAAACAGTATTTTAAAAAAGTTTTCAGAAAGCTGGGTATAATGACGTATCCCTATAATCCCAGCTCTGAGGAAGCCGAGGGAGGAGGATTGCTACAAGTTCAAGGCCAGCCTGGGCCCAGCCAGGCTAAATAATGAGATCCTGTCTCAAAACAAAAAACAAAAAGCAAAGCCAAACAAAAACAAAAACAAAAATAAAAAACAAAAAGTTTTTTCAAGTAATTCTAATGTGTAGCAAGGGCTGAGAATCACTGACATGGTTCATTCCCCTCCCCTCCCCAGTTTACAAAGGAAGAAAAGATAAATGTGTTTTTGTTGTTGTTTGCTTTTGTTTTTTTCTTTGTTTATTTTGAGACAGATTCTCAGTATATAGCCCAGGCTGGCCTCAGACTCAAGATCTTCCTACCTTAGGCTCCTAAATGCTGAGATTAGTGCTTACATTACAGGTACACCCCACCACTCGCCCAGCTAGGAAAAGACAAATGATTTGTTGAAAAGAGACATGAAGATTAGTGAAAGGATGCAAGAAGGGATTTTAAAATCCTTAATCTAGTATCCTCAGCTTCTTGAAACTTCCTCCTTCAGTAGTCTGCCACAAATGTTCTTTAGACAGGGCAAGAACATGGTTAAGTATTAAGAAGATGGTTCTCATTCAACCTAGAATGATTGATTTCAAGTTGAGATGAAAGGCAAACTGGAAACTTCATTGAAGTGTTCATTTCCAGACCACGAGGAATCCAAAAGACAAAAGAATTCTATCTATTATCAAGAATCTGCCAATGGAAGACAAAGTATGTCAGTGCCCTGAAACATTATACACTTCTAAAATTAAATACACTAACCAGAACCATGAAGTCTAAAAAAGAGAAAGCAGACAAAATGAAATCATAGGAGTGGCTATAATGAATACTGGGCTCAGACTGATTCCACTCTGCTATAAAAATCAGGTAATGGGAACATAAGAGAAAATGTAAATGGCCCATAAATATGGGAAAAGATGCTCTGTCTCACCAGTGCTCAGGAAAACGAGAAACAAGCTACAATTTGATTTATTGGATTAGCAGGAAGTAAAAAGTCAATCATCCAGGCTGGGCAAACATGTGAGGAAGAGGGTAATCCAGTGCACATTTGGGAGCTGTGTTGCTTCCCAACAGATTTGGAGCATCAGGAATGTGTAGGGTGCAGAAGATGCTGGGGGAAGAAGTCATTGGGAAAGACCTGCTGTTCTTCATCAGCCCCATTACTGTCCCTTCCTTTGAGATTGCTCAGTTAGTGTATTCAGTTATTGTTTAGAACGAATGAGCAGTTTCCAAATCAGCTCCTGAGAAGCTCAGTAGCACATGGGTTGCTATCCCTGCCACTTGCCTCTTGTCCCTTTCCAGGGCTCATACCAGCGGCACATCAGGGCTCTCAAGCTGGAGAAATCAACGCTTCCTCAGCCCACTCCATCTTGGATTCTTCATCATTCACAAGTCAACAAGTTCTTCACTCCTGGAGAGGAGCCTTCCCACCAGCTCAGTCGCTGGATGTCTCTTCCTACCATGTCCTGAGTACTTGCTGGTATCAGCATAGCACTTCATTTTCTTGAATTGTTATTTGTCCTCAAACAACCCTATAACATAACTACTATTTCTATTCCTACTTTACACATGAGAAAAATGAGTTTCAGAAAGTTTAATTGGCTTTCTGAAAGACACTCTTGGGCTAGGGTTTAGCTCAGTTGGTAGAATGTCCCTCTGTACTCTCTGAGGCCCAGGGTTCCACCCCGAGCACTGCAAAAATGGATGAAGGATGTGGCAATCCACTCCCGAAGCAATCCCCAAATGATCAGCCATTGAAAACCCCATGAGGGGCCCTATGAGTCAGACCTGACTGGAAGGCACCTAACAACAACAAGGATACTCAGTTTGTAACTGGCCATAAATGCCCTGGCTTTTCTGGTTTAGGAGTCTCATCTACATATAAAAGAGAAATTTGGGGGATGAAAACATACTTTTCCACTGATTTCCTCTCCCAGAAGACACTGTATCTGAACAAATCCCTGTGGAACTGGCTATGGGTGATTGGTTAACCCAGGTGGGGTGACTCACCCGGTCTCTGAGGCTCCGCATCCTTCCCTGCCAGGGCCAAGGCAAGCCTGTGTGTATGTTGCTCCCTGTGCCACCTCTGCTGCATATTCAGTGGAGGAAGAAGCCTCTGCAGCCAGTGCCATCACCTGCTAGGATCTGGGCTCCAACCAGGCTGCTGTCGGTCACCCTTGCAAGGCCTCCCTAGTGCTCTAACTTTGATGCACGGCGCCTTTTGCTTTCTGTAGGGAAATGGGAAAAACTTGAACAAGTTCAACCTAGTTTACTCTCTTAAGTTTGTGCCCTCAGGACTGCCCTCGGTCAGTTTCCCCTGTGGCCCATGGAGAAGGGGAGAGAAGGGCCTCTTTCCACCTACAGCAGAGAATATGCTGCCCTGTCCCACAGGCCTGCCCAGAAAAGCAGGACAACAGTCCATGGAGATGGGTGAGACTTTGACCCAATCAGGATTCCCAGGGAAAGAGCCACAGAGGACTAGTCTGTCCTCTCTGCCTGTGTCTGCCTGTTGGCTTTGTTCTGTCTGAGTTCAGAGGTACCAGTGAGGAGCTGGGGAGAAGAAAGGACAATCAGAGATAATGACAGTCCAGGCTCACAGCTCCTCTATTCCACAATCAACAAGGGCAAAACCTCTCAGCAGCCCCAGTAGAAAGATCCTGGAGAAGGATTCAAAGTGGCCTCTTTTGGATTATGTGATCCTCTTTGATAACTGGAGTGGAAGAAGTATGGGCAAAAAATAAAAATAGGCATAATTAATAAATGTTTGTAAAATACCTGTTCATTTTATTTAATTTACATCTTTGATTTTTTTATAGTATGAAACAGGTTTCCACATAGAGAATTCAGATCGATAAAATTGTGACCGTTGGAAGTTAGGTTTTAAATTATTAATCCTGTTTTTCCTTTATCTCACTTACCACAATTTTAATTACATGTATATTGTATAGTCTCTTGATTATTGTTTGTCTGCTTAACTGGAATGCAAATCCATGAGGCAAGGCCCATAAGCACTTTCATTTGCCATGATTTCCTCAGGTTCTGGGATATCGCTCACCTAAAATTGACCTCTAACACATCCTGCAAGTGACTGAATAAGGAGCCATCTTAATCGTGTTGCTAAATTCAATACAACTCAGCACAAGAAGATTGTGAAGTTGGTGGAAGAATCAAAGCTAAGAAACACTAAGAAAGTAAAAGGAGCAAGGCCAGGAGACTCATGCCTGTAATCCCAATGTCTCAAGGAAGAGGAAGAAAGATTGCAAGTTTGAGGCCAGAGGCAGCCTGTGTAATTTATTGAGACCTTGTCTCCAGATAAAAAAACTCTAAAAATAGGCTGGTGGTGCAGTCCAGTGGTAGAATACTTGTAAAGTATGTGTGAGACCCTGGGTTCAACCCCCAAAAACTGCCATAAAAAATAAAGAAAAGAAAAGAAAAAGAAAAAGAAAAAAGAAGGAAAGGAAAAAAAAAAAGAAAAAGGAAATGAGAGAATTAGAACCAGTTAGCCTTATCACTCATGGCCTTCCAGGGAATAATGAGAAGAGATGTGGTAATTTCAAAGAACAAGTGTCTGATGAGCTAAATGTTAAAAACTTAAGATGGTCATAAAAGAAAAGGGCTCAAAGTTCTAGTTAATTCTGAAAACAAAAGTTTGCAGAAGGGATTGACATGTATTTCATGTGGAAGACTGAATTGGACTTGGGAAACTTCCCACCTATCATGTATTTCTATTTGAACCAATTTCAAAATGGAAATGTCATCAAGCCAGACATCCAGATAGATTTAAGTGGCCTGTGCTAATGGAACAACATCTTAATAAAAATCACTGTGCTTGAGCACTTTAGTGGGTTGTGCTAAAGCTTGCAGCCTTTTGAAGACTCTCAGTTGCACATGTTCTTGCTTTATGCACACTTTATGTGCATCTGTCAGAGTCTCTGTTAATTAAGCTTTCCCCAACCAGGACTTCCTGGGCCTGAGCCAGGCCAGGCCGCTGAGACATGGGAGAATAGTCTATAGGAACCTCGGAGGACACTGCGGAGCCCCCTCTGCAGTGGGAGTGCCTCCTATACAGAAAGAAACAGATCTGGGGAGAAGGTGCCACAGAGAGAAGGCTCCTGCCTGGAGACCAAGGAAGCAGGGCCTAATGTGTGTTTGCTTGGGGTGCAGAAAAGCAATTTCACCTGGGTGGAAGGCAGTAACTAAGAAAGAAAAAGAGGTTGGGGAAAAAGAAAAGGAACATGCTCTGATGGGATGCATCCTTTTTTTTTCTTTTAAATTTTTTTCTAGGATAGGTGGGGGGCTGTAAGGAAGAAGGACAGGGAATTAAGGCCGATGAGTGCCCTGTGAGTAGGGCTCCTCTCAGAGACAGAGGAGGGGTTCTCAAATGGGAAGGAGGGCCGCGGGACCCAGTGGACTCCCTGGCATGAGGTTCCCTATCTGCATGTGCAGGATCAGAAAAGCATTTGCTGATGCTTCTCCATGAATTCACCTAACCCTGAACACCGGACAAGAGGATGGGCCACAGAGAGCCTAGGGCAGTCCCTTCCCTACCCACTAGGCAACTCACATCCTTGGGTGAAGGTGTCTTCAACACAAGAATTACCTCACAGTTAATTAGCCCCCTGGCAGTTGATCTTGTCAAATCTTGGAAGCTAAGCAGGGTCAGGCCTGGTTAGTACTTGGATGGGAGACCACCTGGGAATACTAGGTGCTGTAGGCCTGGCAGCCCACTCCTAAAAAACAATCAGTCACTGAAAACCCTATGAATAGCAAAGAAGTACTGACAATGGTTCTGGGCATGGTGCAGTACTGGGTAGTGTTTGTCTGTTGTACATAGGGTTACTATGAGTTGGACCTAACAACAACAACAACAATAAATGGGAAAAATAATGCAGCAAGGAGAAATATGAATTACCCAATCAAACGGTCCTTAACTGTAGAAAGAGAAAATAAAAACCACTACCTCTCTTATTTCAGCCTGGTCTTTCTGGACTCTTGTGGCCAAGCAGAAAGAGCACTGGACTGAGAGTCCAAATACTTACTTTCTAGCAGTGGGTCTGACACACACCAATTGGGTGATTCTGGGTGGGCTCTTTACTCTTTTGTCTTGTCCATTCCTCTGAAAAATGATGAAAGGATATTTAAGTTCTTCTTCAGATTTAATTTCCCAATTGTGGGATATGTTTTAAGTTAAAAATTATACAATTTACCAACTGCATCATTAGAATATTTTTCTATTCTTTCAGGAAGATCTAGAAATGATGTCCCCATATTGACGAGTGAATAAAGTAGCTATGGGACTACGATGCCTGTCACATTGTGCATCAGTTCACACGGGTTCTTTTGAAAGACATCAGCACTTCAGTCGCTTTCAATCATTCACTCTCTGTTCCCTCTTCCCCTGTGAATTTTATTCTTCCAGGAGCGGGTTTAAAGCTGCTTCTTACTAGAACCTTTTATAAATATTTTCCCTACAAAAATCCAGCTAGGATTGAATGTTTGGGGTAAAGCAATGACAGAACAGATGTTCAGATTCGGTTCTGAGCAATAGTCCCCCTCCCCATGCCGTGCATAGTATCATGAGCTACTCTAATGTATTTTCTTTTTCATTCCCAAGTCTCCATTACCACAGGCCTTAGTCCTGTAACTAATCTTTCCACAAGCCTGCCTCTGCCATTTCTGCATCCACAGCCCCACATGCTTTGCTCCTCAGCATGTTTCCACCCTCCACCATCTGTATTGATGGCAGGGTGAGCCCTAAGACTTTGATGGAGTCCTCAGACCTCTGGCCATTGGTCCGTGTGGGCCCTACTAGCCTTTGCACTGTCACCCTTGCACAGCCTGTTTTCGCTTCACAGAGGAGTGCTTGCTCTGAGCACACTCTGGACCCTCCCACTCTGCTCACATTCTTCAGGTATTTGAAACACCTTCCTCTTTCTCTCTGCCAGCCAAATCTGCGTCATCCTTCCAAACTCGGCTGAGAACCCTCTTCCTCTAGAGAGCTTCCCCCAAACTCTGAGCCTTGAAGGGGGTTAATCCTACTTTGGATAGTTCAGTGCTTGACTCAGCCATAGAAATGACCAAGTGAAACTCAGAGGTGGCTCCTAAAGAGGCCCAGACTTCCTTAGCAGGGCCAAGTTCACTTTTACTTGGCATGAACTTAAGGCTCTCCTAAAACACAGTCAGATGAGAGGAATCAAAGTACAAAAGCGGGCCCCTGGCTAGCCCCTACAGCACAGGACTGGGGAGGTCCAGGGTGAGCCCACTTCCCATGAGATGGAAAAGCAGCAGAAGGGCTGAGGCCAAGGGCCTGGCACACTGGCAGGAATTTGGACTGCACCAGTAGAAACTGCTGCGAGTGGCTCACCTTCCCTCACCATCTATGTTCCAGGTCCCATCCATTGTCTACCTCCTACTGCCTCCACCCTCCAAAAGATCCTTTTAGGATAAGTAGAAAAGATTTGGTGGAAGCTGAATTCCCTAACACCCTGGAGATCTGACCACCTAGGTTTTTTCCCAGGGCTTAACACAGTTTATCCTTAGTCCTTACCCTAATGAACCAAAGTAAACTTTTGAACACTCTCCAAGTGGACGTTCAGGTGAGACCTGCCTGACACCCACAGCACTCAGATCACTTGCCACTGTGATAAGGAAAAATAGCATTTAAGGCTCACAACACTTTTTTAAGGCAGTTGCCACTGTCATGTGTATTAAACAACTGAGAAAACCTATAGTATCAAAACCTGTAGCTGTATTACTGTGGTGTCTGATCCAGTCACATCTCAGAGGCTAAGCAGGGTCAGCCTGGTTAGTACTTGGATGGGAGACCGCCTGGGAACACCAGGTGCTGTAGGCTTAGGAGAAGGATCTGACAACCCACTCCCCCCACCCAAAACAAAAACCACTGGAAACCCTATGAATAGCAGAGAAGCATTAACAATACTGTTTCACTTGTTGTACAAAGGGTCACTATGAGTTGGACACCGATTGGACAGCACTTGACAGCAACAACATAGTATCAAAGGTTTGCTGCATTGCCCCAAGTCACACAGCTATTGAAAATCAGCCTTCACCTCAGAACTAGGGTTTTCATCTTGTTTTGTTTCAATCTAGGAGAAGAGCCTTAACTAAAGCTTTTCCACCATAAGGCCAGACAGAATCTCTCATGTTTGCAGGAGGTAGAGTCTTCCAACACTTCCCTGACTTTCCCTCTTATGGCATCCTCTGGGATCTGAGGACCTTTTATTACCTGAAATATGGAAATGGCACCTGTTTAATTATTCATTTTCTATCTTCCTTAATGAGGGGATTAACTGTGGAGTGAAACAAAAGGAAATAGTCTGACCTTCAGGCTGTCAGGAAGTGACAACTAAAACCTCAAGTCAGTTTAAATGGATGAATGAAAGGGTTTTACTGATCTTGATGCAAATGAGTCATCAGGGTCACTAATTGAAGTCACATAAGGGAGCAATGACAATGAGAAAATAAACATGAGCTAAAAATACATTTCCTTCATTATGTGCGCAGGTGGTCTTGTGGGTTTTCAGAGCTCCTTTAACTTACAAGATGTTTTGACCACGGCTGGAAGAGGACACAGGACAGGGGTTTGCAAGGAAGACAAAGGAGGGGAGGTTGCATGCCAGGAGGTGGGAGTCAATTTGATCTCAGATGTAGAAGAGCATCTTGAGGGTAGAGCTCACTTGGAGATAATGTCACTCACAGCTTCAAGAGCAAATGGTTGGTGTTTCATTTCTTGGTTGATTGGTTTGACCCCACATTACTGCAGGAATGATTCATGGAACCATTCTGCTACACAGCATGTAAACACAGCCTTCTAATCTAGACCTTTACTGTTAAAATGGTCATAAATAGCTGCGGATTACTACTGTTGTGCAACTCATGACTGCATCATGGCGTCTGGCCGAGCAGATGGGAGCCACGTTCCAGGCATTACTGCAGCGCCCATCTTTCCCGGAGCATTTAATGAGCACAGTGCGGTTGCTACTATACAGATGACAAAGTGGCATCCTCCTTGCCCCATTCTCTCCCAGGATAACACATTTTTTTCAAAAGGCCATCAAGCCTTGAAAATCTCCACAAACTAATACCTCATGACACATAAATATATATCTGTTCAAAATACGCAAAATAAATCACTATGAATAACACAAAGAGTCATGGGGATTCAGGCAGTCCAATTTCTCTGCCAAAAGTTCAGAATGTTTGCTCCGTTCTTTGATTTTTTTTTTAAGCTGTGTTCTTGGTTTGCTTCAGTACATTTCCTATTTAGATCCTCTACAGAGTATGTCAAACTTCATCTGTGACCTTACTAGGACATACCAAAGCACACTGGAATGGAAGGCCTTTAAAGCTGTTGGGGTTTTAAAATCATGCCTGCCTAACAAACATTTTCTATTTCTCTCCATCACAGCAACTGTCATCTTTGCCATATAGGCAGAAATTTTTAGAGGAAAAGTGAGGAACCTGAGTTATTTACATCGATAATAATATTATATTATTAACCATTTCTTGAACATTTACTACTTGCAGATACCATATGTGTATACCTCACTCCTAACCCACACATCGATCCTACAGAGCACATGCTATTCTCATTTCACAAGCCGAGGCTCAGCTGTTAAGTAACTGGCCTAAGATGACACTAAAGTGACTTTCAGGACTAGAATTCAAATTCAATGTTCTTTAGCTTGAGCCATATGAAGCTGCTGGTAGTCAATTATTTCTTACCAAAAATGGCAATTTTATGGTTCAGCTTAATACTGTAATGTGCTGACCCTAAAAGGAAATCTAGAACCTCCTGACATCACAGACTCCTTGAAGACTGACAGCATGCTGATTGGAGAATTGCATAATACAGTCCTGAGGTGGGGGTGGGAGTGTGAAGAGAATGGCAATGCAATCAATTATCTTAGCACCACTGTTATTATTATTATTACAAATAAACACAGGTTGTGAAACTACATCAAAAATGGCAAAGCATGTCAAAACTTCTTTAATATACTTACATTTTTTTATACATTCTATCTGAAAATTTTCACATGTAATCATGCTCACTAGATTTTTCCAAGTATTAAAATGATTTGGGGAATTAAAACCTAACGCTAAGATATTATTTTGGTAGGTCATGTGTTTTAATGAGAAGGTAGCCTACAACAGGATGCATACAAAGGATAACTTGTAAAGATCAATTTCATTTCTTGGATACTGCCTGGGAGTCAATATCATAATGCTTTAGATAGAAGCTACTATACCAAATTATGTCTCCCAGTTCTTCTCTTGGAAATAATGCATAATAAACTCAAATTTCCCTTGTAATTCATAGTTTTCTCCATTGATATAGTTAGAAGGGAAAGATCAAGGGGGCTAATGATAATTATTGCATTGAATATATAATAGCTACCGAACAGTGGATGGTTAAATGCATAATAATTGGGAATATATTGTGCTACAAGTTTAGGGCCAAATGAAAAATAATAAGAAAAGTGCCAGTCTATGAGAATTAGAATGGAGCAATCACATTTTGCTGAAGGGGAAGCTGAAGCACAGAAAGCCTAATGAATTATAGCCATTCAACTCATTAGTGCTGCCGCTGTCACCAGCAGTCAGTGTCCCTGCCTAATTCCTATCCCCAGCAAGATCATAATTTGGTTCCAAGTAACATTTTGTCCTTACTGTCTACATTTCTTTTCCTTGAAACTCTCCAGAACCAATAATAAAAGGTGTGCCCAACAAATTGACACATAACAATGAAACCAATATCTTAGATGACTATACTTAAGGTGGGATAAAGTATATTCTTCATATTTGAAACAAGATGACCAAATAACTTTTTGAGTTAATAACTATTTAAAGGCCAAGTGAAGAGTAGAATTATTACCCCAAATCCACAGTCTGACTGGACTTTCCCCAGGTGAGAAAATATTTCTTTTCCATCACACCATTCCAGATTGCACATACTTCTCCTCTGGAAAGCACCAGATTTGACTGATGCATGGGAAGATGGCACATGACTCAAGTTTTCACACAATTTTTTTTTTTCAGTACTGGGGGTTGAACCCAGGGCCTCGCGCTTGCATGCTCTGTAAGCACTGGACCACTGAGCTGCACCCCCAGCCCTTTTTTTTTTTTTTTTTTTTTTTTTTACTTTTTTGAGACAGGGTCTCCCCAAATTACGCAGACTGCCTCTGGTCTCAAACTTGCGATCTTCCTGCCTCCGCCTCCCAAGCCACTGGGATTACAGGTGTGTGCCACCACGCCCAGCTCACATCAATATTTTTAATAGGAATCTGAACAAGACAAGGTTAATGACAGCTTTACTCTATTACTTATGAGGCAAACAAAATAACTGAAGGGGAGAAGTGCTTTAAATAGAAGCACTTCTAATTTTTTTTAGTATAATGATAAGCATAAAGAAAAAAATGAAAGCAAGAATATTGATGGATGGATGGATGGATGATTCAGCTGGTTCCTACATTCACAATGACTCATTCTGTAAAATTGGAATGTTTAGAAAATAAATGCTACTATTGTACCAGAAACGACAAGAACATGATAGGGTAGAGAACAAAGCATGCCCCAAACACCATCTTTTATTTCTGTCATATACAAAATATTACTCTTAAATATTACTCTTACCTCTAATGATATAGAAAAGGGAAATAAAATGTTAATAATAGTCTGTCAAGAAAAGCAGTTCTTTATGAATGAACATAATTTTCTTGAAACAGTATTTATGGATAGTCCTAGGTTTCTATTAATGTTCTGTCATTGACTTTATTTTTCCCTCATTGGCTTTAGGTAGAATTGGGGAGGATACCCCTTTTCTCCAGTGAGCACTGAATGGGCCTTTGGAGCTACTTGGTTTACACATCTGGATGTGCACTGGTGTGAATGTGCCGTGTACCTGCTACGTGTTTATTGGAAAGTCAGCTTCGTGACTGGCATGGGATTCAGGCCTACAGAGCTGCGGTTGGGAGTGGCCCAGACGGGAGGTTGTGCTGCCTCAGAAAGCTCTTCTCAATTACTGATGTGGCTACTTTAATCACCACTTTGTGAATGTGATTGAGCCAACTCTAATTTTTTTTTCCCAGGCTAAGTAAAAGCTAATAATGATTTCCTGTCTTCCTCGTGCACTTCAGACAATTCTAGCAGACCTCACAGAAGTTCAAGGGCAGATGGAAGTCCAGAAAAAAGGCAAAACGGAAAAGGAAGGTTTCTGAATATTAGGCCCAGAAGAGCTCATTGGTATTCAGCTCAGAATATATGTATGATTCATATCCATTCAAAAGAATGCTCAACTCCTAAGCAGTGTATCCAGGTGCAAAGTGTGTAACAACCAACTATGGAGACATCATCCTAGTTTTGAAAGCATTTATATTTTATAGAAAAGTTTGTATAGTATGTGGAATTTGGAGCATGGAAAACAGGGAAAGGTTTAAGTGAGACAGTGAGTAGCTCTCTAGGCAGAGTATGTGGTTGGCTACTGAGATAATAAAAAGAAGGTGGTCTTGTGCTCTTTCTAAAATCTATTCCAGCTCATGCCAAAAAGAAATGTATCGTGCCTTCTTATTCCTTTGTGTTTCACTGCTATGCTCTTCTAAAATGTTACTAGGAAGGTCAGCAAACCAAACATGTGATAGTGTGAGTGGTTTTCAGACCCTTTCTTTCCTGACAGGAGAGAGCAGGGCTGAACCAAAGCCCTGGGCACAGGGGAGACTGGGGAGTCCCTTAGTTAGAGACTGCTGGTTGCTAGGATTCAAATCTTGCTTCAATTAACTGAAATTAAAAAGACGAGCTTACTATAGAGATAAAGCCAGCAATTTTACAGACTTCTGTAAGCAAGAAGCAAGCAAAGTCCAGTGGGGCTTCATAGGGACCGACACCTGGAAAGACTCAAGCTGGTCATCCCTCTGCTCTGTTTCATTTTTTTCTTTTGTGTTCTGACTTTTCCTCTTTCTCTCCCTTCTTTCCTTTTTAAAAGCACATCTAATTTGTTCTGTCCATAAATTTTGGCTTCCAGTGATTATTTCTAATTGGGAAAAGCTACCAAGTAGCTTTGATTATGCCTGATGTTGGCTTGCCCTGACACCAACCTCAGCCCTCCCTGGACGTGAGCTGCCAGCTGCAGTCCCCATAACTGCTGACTGGACTTCCTGTATCTTGGCTCATAATCATGAGAGAGAATCCAATGGTCACTGTCCACAAGTCCACCCCGGATCTAATCAAGGTGGGGCAAAGGGGACATACGATGGGGTCAGGGCCACTGAGGCCTGTCATTTCCAGCAGAGACTGAACAGCAGGAATTCTCAGAGAAGGGAGCTGATGAGGTTTTACAAATGTCCCAAAGCATGTCAAGTACGACCCCTAACCAAATAATTCCTCCACCAAGCTTGGCACACGGCAAGCTTTACTTGGAGAAAGCTAGACTCTGTCTGTTGTGGAACAAAATCAAGTAGAATAGTGTTTATAGTGTGGATTAAAAAAAAATTGGTGTCTGCTTCTCTGCCCTTTCTCTCCTTCTATTACAAATTTCACACACACATACACACACACACACACACACACACACACACACACACACACACACACACACCTGCTACTCCAATGGCGGCATAGCCACCACAAATGGAGTTAAAAGAACCTCTGGGTGTACTAAGGAGACAGAGCTGGGGACTGAAGTACTTTCCATCCACTCATTCAATTAATGTCATGTAGGTGCTTTGGCAAACACCTACACCGTGCCTTTGTCAGAAATCTATTTTACCGATTGCTTTTTGGTGTTTCTGTTTATTGGCTTTCCACTGAACAACAATTTGAATTTCACCACTAACAAGTTCTCAAAATACTCTTGGAATCTATTATACCTAAAACTTTCTAAAAGGAGAGTATTAATAAATTTAGATACATAAACAATGATAGTTTCTGGCTCTGGAAACTAAGTTCAGTCCAGTGCCTGGAAACGAAACCTAAGCAGGACTAAAATAAACATAATACTATCAGTCTGGCCTTTCTCTCCCCACTGATGTGTGGTTTTAGTGTGAGCTTCCAGGAAACTCCTTGTGTTTACTCTGGGCAGATGTTTACATGTGTTTTTATTCTTTGAAATCTAGTGATAAGGCTCTGCAAAGAAAAAGGAAGAAGATCATCTAAGAAGTTATAATTAAGCTGTATGTTTTGAGGGATGTATTTTCTATAGGCACAATCGTCTTTATAGACATATGAGTTATTTTAGGTATTTTTAGTTTATATATATATATATATATGATTGGATTAGCAGCAGAGGACTATGCCAATAAAAGGTATGTAAATATAAGTTCTTTGCCTCACAATGATCCTCTACTTCTCTGTATTTTTTTGGCTCATCCATCAAGTTATTAAGGGAATCAACCAAGAGGCTGAATATTAACACTCATTGAAAATGGCAAAAATACCACTCAGCAGGTGTTTGAATTTGACTGAGTAAATTCAGTTCTTTATTGAAGAATCAATATTGTTGCCTGCCCTTGCCAGTAGCATTATCTTACACAAACTTACATATCTATTTTTGGTGATTATTTAACCAAATTCCATCTCAACTTATATAATGGCTGTGTTCCAAGCTTATTTTCTAAAATATACAATAGAAGCTAATTAAAGCATTCATTAAAAAGCAAATATGTTTCTAAAGAAGAAAATTATTAAATAAAGTAAGAGATATCTATCTATAATATCCTTTTACCTAAAAGTCTGAGTTTTAAATACTGGGTTCTTTTAAGGCAAGAGATACAGTATGCAGTTGAATTCAACCCACAGACTTACTGAGCCTAGACTATGCAAGGTATTATGCTAGGAGATGTACAAAGATACAAGATGTAAGAAAACTGGTTCTACTCTCTATGAGCTTAAAAGAAGACAAGATACAGGGGAAAGTTAAATAAATATAGATGAATTAATTTAGATGAATAGCTGTGTACATTCTATTATTACCTATTAATGTATCAGACAGAGAAGATAATCTTTTAGCTGTAAAGAGAAAGTAACATTAATTTTAAAGATGAACAGATCTTTGAAATATTAGCCTGATTAGCTAAATAACATTTATATTACTGAGCTGTGCTCACCAAAGTCCCAGTATAGGATAGAGTTTGTAAATAGCAGTGACAGTAATATATTTATAAAATTAAACTATTGTTGTTGGGTGCCATTGAGTTGGATCCAGCTCATAGCTCATGGTGACCCTATGTACAACAGAATGAAATATTTTCCAGCACTGTGCCACACACATGATCTTTTTATGTTTGAGCCTAATGTCGAAGCCACTGTGTTTTTTCTCATTTTGAGTGGTGCCACATCAGCAAAAGGAGGTCTACATTCATATCACTAAGGTTGACTCCACTTTGAGGAGAGGACTCTTCCCCAGTCATTTCTTGAATGCCTTCTATCCTGGGAGGCTCATTTCCCTGGCACAATATTTGACAATGATTCTCTGCTATTCATAAAGTTTTCAACGGCTAATTGTTTCAGGAGTGGGCTGCCAGGTCCTTCTCCCTAGTTGGTCTCAGTCTGAAAGTTCAGATGAAACCTGTCCACCACAGGTAGCCCTGCTGGTATCTGAAATATGGTGGAATAGCTTTCCACATCACAGCAACATGCAAGCCCCCAGAGCACAACAAGCAGACAAACATATGAGGGAAAATTATCCTAGTGACGGGGTATGATGCTATACAGAAACAGGTTTTCCAGGTCAGAGAATCTAAGCACAGGTTTGCTGCTCAGGAATGCCTCAGCATTGACTCTCTTAGCTCTTCTCCCCCAAGATGAGATGTGGTCTTGCCAAGATAAAATGTGGCTCAGAAACAAGAACTCAATTATTGTAAACATCCTCTTAACACTGAGGCATTAAATATAGACAGTGTTTATATAAATACTTCCTGACTAGTGATGTAAATCTCTTAGTTGTTTGTCAGAGTGCCATATTGTGGGGGCTTGTGTGTTGCTGTGGTGCTGAAAGCTATGCCACCAGTACTTCAGATACCAACAGGGCCACCCATGGTGGACAGGTTTCAACTGAGCTTCCAGACTAAGACAGATTAGGGAGAAGGACATGGCAGCCCACTCCCAAAACAATTGAAAACCTTATGAAGACCAGGGAAACACTGCCATATATAGTGCCAGAAAATGAGCCTCCCAAGTTGTAAGGCTCTCAAAAGAATACTGGGAAAGAGTTGCCTCCTCAAAGTAGAGTCTACTTTAATGACAGGAATGGAGTAAAGTCACAAGGATCTCTATTCGCTGATATAAAATGACTCAAAATGAGAAGGAACAAACATATATTAATTGGAACATGGAATGTACATAGTAACATTGAATGTACATAGTAACATGGAATTTGAACATAGAATGTACATAGTATGAGTCTAGGAAAATTAGAATCATCAAAAGGGAAACAGAGCCCATAAACACCAACATTCTAGGCAATAGTGAGCTAAAATGGACTGGCATGGGCCATTTTGAATCAAATAATCATATGGTCTACTGTGCTGGGAATGATAGATTAAGGAGAATTCGGATTGCATTCATCATCAAAAAAGACATCTTAAGATCTGTCCTGAAGTACAATGTTGTCAGTGATAGAATAATATCTATACACCTATAAGGAAGGCCAGTTAATATGACTATTATTCAAATTTATGTGCCTGCTACTAAGTTACAAATGAAAAAAGGGACGATTTTTAGTAGTTTTTGCAATCTGAAATAGATCAAACATGCAATCAAGATGTACTGATAATTACTGGTGACTGGAATGCAAAAGTTGGAAACAAAGAAGTCTCAGTAGTTTGAAAATATGGCCTTGGTGACAGAGATACTAGAGATCATCTGACAGAATTTTTTAGACGAATGACCTTCTCATTGCAAATACATTTTTTCACCAACATAAATGGCAACTGTACATCAGGAATTCACCAGATAGAACATATCGGAATGAAATTGACGATTTTTGTGGAAAGAGACAGTGGAGAAGGTCAATATCAAAAGTCAGAACAAGACCACCAGCTGTTGATTTTGTATCAGACCATGAAATGTTCATATGCAGGTGTCAAACAGAAACTGAAGATAATTAGAAGAAATATACAAGAGCCAAGGTATGACCTTGAGTATATCCTTATCTGTGTTCAGAGACTATCTCAAGAACAGATTTGATGAGGAGGACTCTACAGTGAAGATATTAAGTGAGGCAGGAAACATCCAAAGACGATGAAAGGAATACACAGAGCCATTATACCAGAAATAATTGGTGGATGACCAACCATTTCAAGAGATAATATCTGATCAGGAAGTAATGGTACTGAAGGAAGAAGTGGAAGCGGCCTCAAAGGAAATGGTGAAACACAAGCCTCCAGGAACTGATGGAATACCAACAGAGATATTTCAATGATCAGATGCAGCACTGGAGGTGCTCACTTGTTTTTGTCAAGAGATTTGGAAAACAGCTACCCGGCCAACTGACTGGAAGAGATCCATATTGTGCCTATTCCCAAGAAAGGGGATCCAACCAAATGTGGAAATTATTAAATGATATCATCAATATCTCATGCAAGTAAAATTTTGCTAAAGATCATTCAAAAGCAAATACAGCAGTGTACAGACAGGGAACTAGCAGAAAATCAAGCTAGATTCAGAAGAGGGTGTGGAACTAGAGACATAATTGCTGATGTTGGATGGATATTAGCCAAAAGCAGAGAATACTAGGAAGATGTCTACCTATGTTTTACTGATTATGGAAAGGCATTTGACTGTGTGGATCACAACAAATTATGGATAACATTGCAGAGAATGGGAATACCAGAACACTTAATTTTACTCATGTGGAATCTATACATGGGCCAGTTGTTTGAACAGAACAAGGAAACACTGCCTGGTTTAATGTCAAGAAAGGTGTCCATTAGGGCTATATCCTGTACCTATTCAACAATCAGCGATTGTTCACTGTACCTATTCAATCTCTATGCTGAGCAAATAATCTGTGAAGTTGGACTTTATGAAGAAGAACATGGCACCAGGATTGGAGGAAGACTCATGAACAACCTGAGTTATGCAGATGACACAACTCTGCTTGCCAAAAGGGAAGAGGATTTGAAACATTCACTAATGAACATCAAAGAAAACAGCCTTCAGTATGGATTGCCTCTCAACAGCAACAACAACAAAAAAATCCTTACAACTGGGTCAGTACACAACTTCATGAAAAATGGATAGAAGACTAAGGTTGCTTTACTTTGTTCTACAATCAACACCCATGGAAGCAGCAGCCAAGAAATAAAAAGATGCATTGAATTGGGAAAAGCTGTTGTGAAAGACCTCTTTAAAGTGTTGAAAAGTAAAAATGTCTCACTGTAGATGAAGGTGCCCCTGACTCTTACCATGGTATTTTCAGTCACATCATATGCTTGTCAAAGCTCGAAATTGAATAAGGGAGACAAAGAGAAGAATTGATACTTTTGAATTATGGTGCTAGAGATGAATATTGAATATACCATGGACTGCCAAAAGAACCTATAGATCTGTCCTAGAAGAAGTGCAACCAGAGTGCTCCTTGGAAGAAAGGATGGCTAGAATGCATCTGATGTATTTTACACATGTACTCAGGAGGACCAATCCCTGGAGAAGTACATCATGTTTGGCAGAGTAGCTGGCCAAGGGAAAACAGGAAGACCCTCAACTAGATGGATTGACACAGAGGCTGCAACACTGAGCTTAAACATAAGAAATTTTGTGTGCCTGGCATAGAATCAGGGAATGTTTTGTACATAGGGTCGCTATGAGTCCGACTTGACTTGATGGAACCAAACAACAACAGTGGTGTAAATCTTATGTAAAAGAACCTAGGATACAGCAAGATTTAAACTTTTCATAATGTCTGACCCAGAGAAGAGCCCAAAATTAGAGGTGCCATAAAGGAATATAAAATACTAATAATTAATATGATAAAGAATATAGTTAAATGATTAATAAAAGGAAGAATTTCCCTAGAAAATTGGAGTTTCTTAAAAATCAAATGGAAATCCTAAAACTCTAAACATCTGAAAAATATTTGAAATTAGGAACCCAAATGAATATGTTATACAACAGATTTTACATGCTATAACTAATGAATGGGGCTGGGATTTAGCTCAGTTGGTAGAGTGCTGCTCTGCAGTCTCTGAAGTCCTGAGTTCAATTCCCAGCATCACAAAAATGGGAGAAAGACATGGCAACCCATTCCCAAGGCAATCCCAAAACAATCTGCCATTGAAAACCCTATGAGGGTCGCTATGAGTTGGACACGACTCAACAGCACCAAACAACAACAACAACAACTAATGAATAGTGAGCTGAATTGGTGGAGCTGGAAACCAGATCAATGGAAAATACTTTGACGAGCCAGGTGTGGTGGTGCACACCTGTAATCCCAGTGACTTTGGAGGTGGAGTTAGGAGGATGGCAGGTTCAAGGCCAGAGGCAGCCTGTGTAAGTTAGCAAGACCCTGTCTCAGGATAAAAAATAAAAAAATAAATGAGCTGGGAGGGCAGCTCAGTGGTAAAGCACTTGCAAAGCATCTGTGAGGCCCTGGGTTCATCCCCCATGTAATGAAAAAAAGAAAAAAAAGTTCTTTGAGGTAAAAAGAGAAAAAAAGAATAGAAACAATAGCTAGAAAACGATACATGTGAAACATTTAACATACCTATGTAATTGGAGTTCCAAAATAGAGAAAAGAGGAAAAGCAATTTCTAAGAGATAATAAACAAGAATTTTCTAAAGATGTCAATAAACAGATTCAAGAAGTAGGAGAACACACAGAAAAATGCAAATAACCATATCATAGTCAAACTGGTAAACCAGAAATAAGAAGAAAACTCTTAAGAACAGCCAAGGGGGAGGGGCACATTATCTTCAAAGAAGCAATAGTAAGATTTACAATTGACTAACAACAGAAATTGTGAATTCCATGAGACAATGATTAACTTTAAGTGTTTAAAGAATAATTGCTGACCTGGGATTATATCTTACAGAAACACCCTTCACAAGTGAAGGTGGAATAAAAATATTTTCAGACAAACCAAAAGATGTTCTTCAAAAAGCAGAAAATAATCTCAGACAGAAATATGGAAAGGCAGAATGGATTTTTTTTTTAAAGCACTGGAAAGAACAAATAAATGGATATTTGTAAATTACTGTTGACTATGCAAGATGGTAATTGTAATGTCCTGTTCAGTATAACACACATGTAGAGCCAAGCTGTGTGGCAAGAAGAATAAAAAAAGGGAGTAGATACTGTAGCCTAAGGTCCTAAGGGTCTAATAGTGTCAAAGCACTGGTGAAAATAGTAATGTGTATAATTCTGTGTGTCTGAATGTTTGTATTCCCCTTCCAAATGCACATGTGGAAATCTAACTTACAGGTAATGGCAATAAGAGACAGAGCCTTTGGGAGGTGATGAGATTATTAGGGTAAAATCCACATGAATGGGATTAATACCCCTATAAAAGAGACCAGAGGAGTTTGTTTGTTCCTTCTGCCATATAAGGACATGGTTAGAAGGCACTATCTGTGAGGAGCAGACACAGAATTTGCTGATACTTTGATCTTGGATTTCCCAGACTCTAGAATTGTCAAGGAAAATTTTGGTTGTTTTTAAGTTACATAGTTTACAGTATATTGTTATAGCAGCCTGAACAGACTAAGATACTGTGTAATGAATCAAGGATATATGTTGTAATCTTTAGAATAACTATGATCAGAATAATAACAATGTATACTGGCAAGGCATTAGAACGAAAACATTGAATAATAAAAAGGTTTGAATACTCTAAAATAAAGGTCTCCAGCTCCAATGCTGTGGCCTGGTAGGAACTGAGTCACACATCAGAAACTGGATTGCAGCAGGCAATTGAGTGAAGCATCATTTGTATTTATAGCTGCTGTTTATTGATTGAATCATCCCCAAGCTATTCCCTATGCCCTGTCTGAGGAAAATTGTCTTATATGAAACCAGTCCCTAGTGCCAAAAAAAGATTGAGGACTGCTGTTCTAAAAGAGGCAAGAACTGTGTACGGTGGTTCACGTCTGTAATCCCAATGATTTGGGAGGCTGAAGCAGGAGAATGGCAAGTTTGAGACCAAAGACAGCCTGTACAACTCAGCATGACCCTGTCTGAAAATAAAAAATAAAAATGGGGCAAGGGGTGAGGCTCAGTGGTAGAGCACTTGCCCAGCATGCTTGAGGCCCTGGGTTCAACCCCCTGGTACTGCAAAAAAAATTAAATTAAATTAATATAAAAATAAAAGAGACAGGGAAGGAAGAAAAAGGAATGTAAAACAAAAGGAAAATGAATATAAAAGGAAATAGAAGACGATAACTACAAACCCAATATACCAGACATTACATTGACCATAATAAGTTAAACATGAACTAAAAGACTAACATTGTCAGGCCAGATAAAAACAGATACAATTATAAACTTTAAACATAATGGCAAATAAATATTTAATATAAAAGGAAATAGGAATATACCATGAAGAAAAAAAATAAAGGCTGTATAGCTATATTAACATCAGGAATGTGAATTTTAAGTAGAATGATACTACAGTCTTAAATATATATGTACTTATTAGCATCATGGGTTAAATGAAAAGAAATAGAACAACCATCACAGTGAGAGGCATTTACGCATTTCTTTTTTCTAATAGAAAAATCCAAAAACAAAATACCAGTAAGAGCCAGGCATGGTGGTACACACCTGTAATCCCAGCGACTCAGGAGGCAGAGGCAGGAGGATCCCAAGTTCGAGACCAGCAGTAGTCTGCATAATTTAGCAAGACCCTCTCTCAAAAAAGTTAAAAAAAATGGGCTGGGCATGCAGTTTAGTGGTCCAGCATTTGCAAAGCATGCAAGTGCAAGGCCCTGGGTTCAACCCCCAGTACCACAAAAAAGATTGCACCTAATGGTAACAATTCTATTCATTTTAACTGTACATGAAATATTTATTAAAATTAATATATTACAACACAAAGTTTCAACAATTTAAAAATATTGAAATCCTTCTGAATATCTTGTCTTACCACCATGGAATTAAGTTAGAGATCAACAACAAAAACTGAAAAAACCCAATTGCTTAAAAATTATAGAAGGCATTCTAAATAATCCATGCAATTAATAAAAGAAGAATCCAGAGATTAGAAAAATATTTTAAACTGAATAGCAAAAATGTACACTTCAAAATTTATGGGACAGAACTTAAATGGTGCTTAGAAGGAAATATACAGTGTTAAATGTATATATTACATTATAAAAGAATGTTGTTGTTGTTAGGTGCTGTTGAGTTAGGTCCACTCAGCGATCCTCATAGGCTTTTCAATGGCTGATTGTTTCAAGATTGCTTTGAGAGTGGGTTGCCATGTTCTTCTCCCATTTTGCAGTGCTAGAGATGGAACCCAGGGCCTCAGAGAGTGTGGAGCAGCACTCTACCAACTGAGTTAAACTCCTGCCCCTTACAAAAGAAGAAAAGTTGAGCTCAAGAAACTTTCAGAAAAAGAATAGTAAACAAACTTAAGGAAAGCAATGATAAAGCCAATGTAGTGGTACATGCCTATAATACCTGCACTTAGGAGCTGGATGCAGCACGATCTCTAAAAGTTAGAAGACAGCCTGACCTACATAATGAGTTCCAGATCATGTCTACATAGAAAGACCCTGTCACAAGACAGAAAAAAATAAGTAAATTTAAAAAAGAAAAAGAAAAGAAATGATAAAGAGAAAAACAAATACCACAGAAATGAAAATCAAACATAAAGAAAATCAAGAAAACCAAAAATTCATTCTTTGAAAAGATTAATAAAATTATAAAACTTTAAGAGACTGATTTTTTAAAAAGGTAGAGAAAACATAAGTTAGCAACAAGAACAACAAAAAAGAGGATATTACTATGGATCACACAAATACCAAAAACAAAACAAAAAAAAGGATGGTAAAAAATGACTCTATGCTGATGAATTTGACAATTTGGATAAAATGGCCAGTTCTTTGAAAAATACAATTTACCAAAGCTGACAGAAGCTGAGATAGAAAATATGAATATTTCAGTATGTATTTAAAAAATTCAGCCCATAATTGAAAAAAAAATTTTTTTTTTTTTTTGCTCCAAAAGAAAAGCACAAGCCCAGATAGCTTCCCAATGGATTCTTCCCAACATTTATAGAAAAACCAATGCCTGTTGTCTATAAGGTAGATTTCTTCAAGGTAGAAATAGAAGGAGACCAGCTCAGACTTTTTAAAAAGTTAAAATAACATAAACTGAACCTAAACACCATGACAAGCATTAGGAGAAACAAAATTATTGTAGGGAAAAATTGGGAGGAAATTGGCAAAAACTCCCAAACTGGGAAACTGGCGTTTGAATATCTGGTTTGTAAGTTAGAAATCTAGGGAAAATGAAAGTAACTTGGTTGCACGTTTGTACAAAACCCTTCCTGATTGGACAACTGGACTGAAAGCTGATTGGCTCAGGCCATTCCATGGGCGAGCTACATAAAGAGCTGCGCTGTGGCAGCTCGACCCTTTTTGGCACTGCCTTTTAGCCCTTTTTGGCACCCTTTCTGCGCCTTCTCCCCCATTCCTGCCCAGACCACCGATGAGAAAACGCCTCTCCCGCTGCTCTCCCCCAGACCTTCGGTGAGGAAATAATGCTCTCCCATTGCAATCCTCAACAAGGAAAGGAACCTGCTCTCCGTCTGATCACCGAGGAAGCAACAGCTGTCTCCTCCTGACCACCGAGACGACCAACACAGGTGTTTGCCCCTGGAAGGCAAAAGCGCCTGAGGCTTTTCCTTTCTCCTGTCTCCGCTGGGATCCCGAGGGCCGCAGGAGTCTGCACCCCTCACCTGAGGGTCCCAAGTGAATTGTGTTTAGTATCTGTGTGCGTGGCGGCGCAGCCCGTCCAAACCTCCAGGCCAGACTGGGAGGCGCTTGCCCCACAATTATAAACCCACTATTCTTGTAAACATCAATGAAAAATTCTTGACAAGATATTAGGAAGTGAAACCCAGTGATACTGTTATTGTTGTGTTAGGTATCTGGATCATAGCGACCCTATGTACAACAGGGAAAACAATATTGTCAGTGCTTCTTTGCTAATCATAGGGCCTTCAATGACTGATTTTTTGGGGGGAGTGGGTTGCCAGGACCGTCTCCCAAACCTACAACATCTGGTGTTCCCAGGTGGTCTCCCATCCAAGTACTAACCAGGCCCAACCCTCCTTAGCTTCCAAGATCTGATGGGATCCAAAGCCACGGTGGTACAGCTGCAGACATAGTAAATTGAGTGTAGTTTAATTCAGGTGTATAAGGATGGTTTACAATGAAAAAATTATAAATATAGCTCATCACAATAACAGAAAAAGGAGTAAAGTCCTAAGATTATCTCACCTACAGAAAAGGCATTTGATAAATTCAATATTTGTTTGTGATTATAAATATTTAACCAAGCTTTCTTAATTTGATAAAGAATATCTGTAAAATATACATAGCAAACATGGTTCTCAAAGATAGAAAATTGAAAACTTTCCCTTCAGCTTGGGATGGCCATTGTCACCACTTTAACACAACATTGAAACTGGAGGTCTATGAGAGGAAAACAGTGAAAGACATGGAGATTTGAAAGCAAGGTATAAAATTATTCTTTCCAGACAACAAGCCCACACCCATACAAAATTTCTACAAAGTAGCCATATTTGTATATACTAGCAATAGACAAATAGAGAATAAAACATTTACAATACTATCAAAAACTCAAACACCAAGAAATAAATATAGCTAAAAAGGTGCAAGACAGAAAATTATAAAATGTTACTGAGAAAAATAAAAGAGCCAAATAAAAACATTGTTATGATTAGAAGACTGAACACTGGAAAAATCTTAAGTCTTTCAAATTAATACATAATTCCAAGAAATCCTAATCAAAATCCAAGCTGTAGGTTTGTTTGTTTGATTTCAGAAATTGACAAATATTTCTAAAATTTGTTTGGAAATGTGGAAGGTTAGGAGCATCAACAAAACAACAATAAATGCTGGCAAGGACGTGGGGGGAAAAGGAACCCTTACACACTGCTGGGGAGACTGCAAACTGGTACAGCCATTATGGAAATCAGCATAGCGGTTCCTCAGAAAACTAAAAATAGAACTACCATATGATCCTGTTATACCACTCTTGGGCATATATACAAAGAAACCCAACTCATCATATCACAGAGATATCTGCACTTCCATGTCCATTGCAGCATTTTTCACAATTACAATGATAAGAAATCAGCCCAGATGGCCATCAATGGATGAACAGATTTTAAAATGTGGTATATATACACAAAGGAATATTATTCAGCCATAAAGAAGAATGAAATTATGTCATTTGCAGGAAGATAGATGAAACTGGAGATCATCATTTTAAGCAAAATAAGCCAGACTCAGAAAGACAAATACCACATGTTCTCACACACAGAAGTTAGATTTATCTTAAGATGTATAGTGTGTGTGTGTGTGTGTGTGTGTGTGTGTGTGTGTGTGTGTGTGTGCAACATTGGAAAGTATAAAGGGATATGTCTAGAGTGGATAAGGGATTAGTGGGAAGGGGTGCGAGCAACATGGGGGATAATAAGGGAGAGAACAAGCACAAACTACATGATACAAGTGTATGATAATACCATAAGGAAACTTACTATACTATATTAAATATTAAAAAATAAAAAAGGCTAGAAAGAGTCAAGACATTATTTTTATTTACTTATTTTTTTTAGAATTTGGGGCTTCAACCCAGGGCCTTGCACATACTAGGTGCGTGTTCCACTACTGAGCTGCCCCTCCAGCCCCTTTTTTACTTTTTGAGACAGGGTCTTGCTAAGTTGTACAAGCTGCCTCTGACCTTGAGCTTGCGATCCTCTTGCCTCAACCTCAGCCTGGGTTTATAGGTGTGCACCACAGTGACTGGCTAAGACATTCTTGAAGAACACATATGGAGGACTTACACTATAAGATATCAGGATCTATAATTATAAAGCTATGATAATCAAAACTGAGTGGTATTAGTACAAGAACAGGTAACTGATGGAATAGAGCAGAATCGAGAAGCAGATCTGCACATATATGACCACAGGATTCATGACAAAGTGACCCTGCAATACAGCAGGGAAATGGGTGGCATTTTCAATAAATGGTGGAAGGCCAACTGGATATGTAAATGGAAAAAAAACTTATATTGACTTCTACATGAGACTACACACAAAAGCCAATTCCTGATGAATTGCAGAAATAAATCAAAAAGTAAAACAGTCAAGTTTTTAGAAGAACATACCCTTCATGACCTTGGAGTAGGCAATATTTTCTTGAATAGCAAATAGAAGAACATTAACCATAAAAAATGGAAAAGACTGACTATGTTAGAACTAAGAACTTGTCTTGACCAAAAGTGAGTAGGCAATTCACAGAGAGAGAAAATTTTAATCTGTATGTTCATTTTTATATGTCACACACATGTACATATATGTGATTAAAAATCCCACAAGAGCATGTTCAACGCCTTGGGTTTGATCTCCAGCACCACAATGACAAAAAACAAGCAAAAAAAAAAAAAAATTAAAAACCAGCTTTTAAGCCAGGTGTGGTGATGCATACTTGTAATTCCAGCACTTGGGAGGCTAAGGTAGAAGGATCACAAGTTCTAGGCCAGCCTGAGCTACATAGTGAGATTCTGCCTCAAAAATACAAATAAAAATAAAGACATGAAAAAATAATCCACAAACCAAAATGTATAAAGAAGTCTTACAAGTCAATAACAAATGGGCAGCTTGATAGGAAAATGGGCAAAATTTCATAAAAAGGATGTCTAAATAAACATACAGGAGATTGCCCAAGATCATTAATCATCACAGAAATGCGAACTAAAACCACAGTGAATAACACCAATTACCTACCAAAATGGCTGAGATAAAAAAAGATGGAAAATATTAAGCTCTGACAAGGATGTTTAATAATACGAATTCTCACATACCTCTCATGGGAAAATAAGTTGGTACAACCACTTTGAAAAACTGGAAGTTATTAATAGAGTTGGACATGCTTGTAACCATTCCTAAGCATATACCCAGTGGAAATTTATGCATATGTCTACAAAATACATGTATTACAGTATTCATGAAAATAGTACTTGTAAAAGGCAAAAGCTTGAAACTGCCCAAATGTCCATCAACAACAAAATGGTTATGTAAATTGTGATATAGTCACACAATAGAATACCATACAGATCTACAACTACACACAAAAGAAAAACTATGGATAAATCTCTCAAACACAAACTCAGAAAATAGGAGCCAGACACAAAACAACATGTGCTCCATTTATATAAAGTACAAAAACAGGCAGAAGTGAGTTATGTTGTTTGAAGTCAGGAGACTGGTTACTACCAGGAGCTTAGTGATTGGAAGGGAACACAAGGGACTTCTGAAGTGCTGGTAAATGTCCTATTGCTTGATTGATGGTTATAAGGACACATTGCCCTCATCCTGTTAATCCTCTTCTATGCATGCTACATAATTTTTGTCTCATGACTGTCTTTGCTGGAACTGTTTTTTCATCAGAATAGTTGGACAGAGCTCAATTTCTGCTTATGTAATTGTTCTGTTTATTTTCAATATACATATTTATAATGGTATTTTATTGAGGTTCTACAAATGTCTGTCTCATGCTTATTTCTGAGGAATGACTTTTTTCTTCACATAGCTCTTCAGATTTATGATCATGTCTTTCTGATACTCATTCTATGTTCTTTGTCCATTTTCCTCTCTTCTGTGTGGTCACCATTTTATCTTACTTATGGTGTTGTTTTGCCTTTCCACACTCTGTAGTTGTACTGATAAGGAAAAAGGGGATAGATCACCTTTAATATAAAGAGAAGTTTTCTCACTGGGGCAGAATCAGGATGCAACTGAATTTCTTGTGTATTAAGATTTCACGGATTAACTAGTTCACGCCTTTGCCCAGAGATTATAAAGGCACATGCAGCCATTATGAATACATGGTTCTACTGGCAGCCAGAACTCTCTTGTGTCAATGGGTTCATCAGACTATCATAGCTTGATACCACTAAGCATTAAACTTGTCAAACAAACCATTCTTCTTTATTATTTTACACTAACCAAACAAATCTGTGTCTGCATGTTTGGCTTCTCAAAGCTTTCTTTCAGGCAGAGAATATGATTAGGCCAATATCAAGCTCTGATTCACTTGACTCTTGCTTTATATTGATAGGTAGGGTTTTCTGGGGAAGGCTTATATTTTAAATCGTTCTCTATGTATAAAATTAACTCTGAGAGCTGGGCATAGTGGTGTGCATGTGTAATCCTAGCACTGAGGGAGCTGAGGCAGGAGGATTGAGAGTCTGAGGGCAGCCTGGGCTATATAGCAAGACCCTGTTTCAAAACAAACAAACAAACAAACAAACAAACTCTGAGACACCAAAGATACTAAGTTTCTGGACCTGCCAATAGAACAGTGTTGGTGTTACATAGGTGACCCCACTTGGAGAGTCCACCAACCAGCTTTTGCCCATTCCCACGCTCAAACAAGCACACAAACATTTTAATATTCATTGGGTCAATGAATATTTTGCTTCTAAAAACAGTGCTAAGGAGCCAAGTTTCTTAGTGCCTTCCCAGCAAAAGGAATTTAGAAAGGAGGACTTTAGAAGTCCAATCATTTTAATAAGTAGAATTGAGTGAATGGAAGATTCTATTTTGAGCTGAGGGTGGACAATTGGCACAACAGTCATGTTTTGCACCATCCTGTTGCTTCCACAGAGTAGGAAATGTCAGTGGAGCCAACTCATCCGCTAGCAACTTATTCAGATTTGCACCTGACCTCTTCTACATAGTCGCTGCCAAGGAGACTTACATTGGTTTCCTACCATGTATTTTTATCACAACATAAGAGGCAAGTAGCAGCATGTCAAAACTGTTCTCTAGAGAGAGTGATCCTTATTATTTTTTGTTTTAGTTTGCTTTTTCCTATAGTTCAAAAGCTCTTTGGGTACTTGTTAGTGTGTATTGACACTGCTCACCTTCACTCCTAACTAAAGGTCTCTACTCATGATGATCCCCACAGCAGGCCACCTTCACATCCCCAGGGCCTTTGGTAAGCCTAGGCCTGCAGACCAGTGAACTCATTCCATCTGAAGCAGCTGAGAGTGGCAGGGAGAGCAAGATGGGCTGAGCAAAGGCGAACCTGCTGTACTCTGGTACAGCAGGGCTCAAGGGAGCCACATAATTAGTATAAACATACTGTAGTGAGACATCTCTCCAGCTCTGTTTATTTTGTACATAAACATAGCCATTAGATTCAACAAACATTTATTAAACATCTGTGCTGTATGAGACCATGACCAAGGCCAAGGGCAATAAGGTAATACTCGTTTACAGCCTTATAGTTCCCACAGCGCTTTTCACCTGTCTCATAAGCAACCTTGTGAAATCAAACTGCATATACTGGTACTGTATTTCCATTTTACAAATGAGGAAGCTGAGAGTCTAAGACCACACAGCTAATAAAAAGAAGTTCTGGGTCCAAAATCCAGGGATTTGATGCTTTATTCAATGCTCTATTTTATCATATCACCATATTTTACAATTGCCATTTAACATTTCATTAGGGAGTGTTTCAGACCCTTGGTGCATGCCAGGAGAGAGATACTACTTTCCTTGTTTGTAATTCTTTCTTGTTAATGTCATGGAGAAGAGGAATCATAGGGTTCATGTTATCATTGCTTCATTCTAAGAGATAATTTTCATCTCTGAACATTTAGTAGTTTCTCCCAAATTATATTTGTATTTGCATACAATTCACTTTGTTGGATTAGATATTTGGTCAACAAAATGAGTAAGAACTAAAATTCTGCACGCACTTGGAATTTTTTAATGGTCAAAGTATGTATATTCTGTTGCAAATATTTTGGCTCTTGGTTATAGCCAACTTGGAACTGAATTCTATACTGTCTTATGTCCTATATTTATTTCTAATCATACTACAAATTCCTAGAGAAGAGTAACCATATTATGGCTCTGGGAGTGTGGCCAAGACTAACAATATTTGCTGAATGGAATTTAAATTATGGCTGACCCTGCTACTCCCTAAATGGGAAGCATTAGAGCTAATGGTTAAGCATGAAACTAGAGAAAGAGAAACCTTGTGAGAGATCTGGCTCTACCATGGATCATGGACAAGTTACATACACGAACTAAGCCCCATAACCCTCATTGGAAAATAGGGATTCCTTCCTTCCTCCCTCCCTCCTCCACTCCTTCCTTCCTTCCTTCCTTCCTCTTTTTTCCTCTTTCTTTTCTCCTTCCTTAGTTTCTTCCTCTTCCTTTTTCTTTTCTCCTGCCTTCTTCCCTCCCTTCCTCTCCCTCCTTCTCTCTCTTTTTATCTCTCTCTTTCTCTTTCTTCCTAACTTTCTTTCCTTCTTTCTTCCTTTCTTTCTTCTTTTTCTTTCTCTTACAGATTCAGGGGGTTGAACTTAGGGCCTTGCACAAGTTAAGCAACTGCTTTACCACTGAGCTGCACAGCTCAGGCCCTTTTTTATTTTTTGAGTCAGGGTCTTGCTAAGTTGTGCAGGCTGTCTCTGCCCTCAAACTTGAGATTCTTCTGTCTCAGCCTCCTAAATTGCTGGGATTACAGTTCCTACCATGGAATCCAGCAGAAAATAGGGATGTTAATGGCCATCTCTTAGGTCCTTGTGAGAATTAAATGAGAAGTCTGGTATATGGTATGAATGTAATAAATGCTATCAAGACAATCTGCATTTGTCAGGACCACTTTCTGTGATCTTTCCAGAAGTCCTTTGCCTCCTTCTGTATTAATGTGATGTTTCTTTTCATTATCATAAACTGAAAGGTCAGAGTTCCAGAGCAAATTACCCATGGAGCATCCACCATAAAATACCTTGTATTTGCTGAAAATATTGATTAAGAATTTGCAATAGTGCTATATGTACAGGGGAAAGAGGTTAGTCTTTTCTCTTCCAATTTTATTTTATTTTGTATTAATGTTGGTTGGTGAATGATGGTTGCTTCAAATTAGATATTACCTTGAATAATCAGATCTGCCTTTATAAACCTATGATAAATTAATTACTGCTACAAGAAATCAAATTTTAAAGAACACAAAACAGGATTCTGAATGTTGCATATAGTTCCCTAAGCTGGGTTTGTATTTATCAGAGAGGTTAAGTTAGCCTCAATTTTGAGGGATATACTGTAATAGCATTTTGAAATTCAATTAGATCTCTTCAAACTAATAATGAGCAAAATGAAAATTGGAACACCTACCACTCTGACCAAAATCTCAAGAGGTAATCATAATGCTAAAAGTGCATGATTTCCAACATGCTGGTTTTTTTTAAAGCAGTTCCTTATCTGTGTTGATTTCTTTTCTAAAGCTGAGAATTTTAGAGCATTAAAGAAAAAGGTCAGGCCAAGCATGATGATGCATGCCTGCAATCCCAGCATTCTGGTGGCTGAGGCTGGAGAATCAGTTTCAAGGACAGCTTGGGCTACATAGCAAGACATTGTCAAGAAAATAAAAAAAGTCTGCTTGTTTCTCTCATTACATAATTATGACAAAGGAAAGAAATCCTTTCATAATTTCTCAGGTTTCTCACTTCAAAGGATTTATTCTTTAAAAAGAAACTATAACTTATCTGTGAGATGATGAACAGCATTCTCTGACTATATTTTTCCTATGCGTTCATACTTTTCTTCAATAAGCACATAGTACTTTTAGAATTAGGAAAAAAAAGTGTTTAGTTATTACTTTTTATTTTTGTTTCTCATTGAAAAACAAATGACTGTATGGGGCAGGGGAACATGCCATCCTCCCAAAGTCTGGCTCGTGGATGCACCATGGCAGAGGATTCAAAGCTGTTGGGAGTAGATCTCAATCAAGAATGTTGAGCTCCAAACCTTGGAATGTGGACTATTGTTGTTGTTGTTAGGTGCCGTAAAGTCAAGTCCGAGTCAAGTACATAGCAACCCTATGTACAGCAGATCGAAACACTTGCCGATTCTGTGCCAGACAAACGATCTTATTTATGTTTAAGCCCATTGTTGCAGACACTGTGTCAATCCATCTGGTGGAGGGTTTTCCTCTTTTGCGTTGACCTGCCACTCTCCCAAACATGATGTCCTTCTACAGGGATTGAACTCTCCTGACTACATGTCCAAAATATGTAAGATGCAGTCTGGCCATTCTTGCTTCCAAGGGGCACTCTGGTTGCACTTCTTCTAGGACAAATTTGTTGGTTCTTTTGGCAGTCCATGGTATATTCCATAGACATCTCCAGCACCACAATTCAAGAGCATCTGTCTCTCTTGTTCAATGTCCAGCTTTCATAACCATATGATGCAACAGAAAATAGCATGGCATGAGTCAGACGTACCTTCGTCTTCAATGTGACATCTTTGCTTTTCAATACTCGAAAGAGATCTTTTGCCACAGCTTTTCCTAGAGCAATGCGTCTTTTGATTTCTTGACTGCTGCTTCCACAGGTGTTGATTATAGAGCCAAGCAAAGCAAAATATTGGACAACCTCAATCTTTTCTCCATTTAACGTGAAGTTGCGTGCTGACCTAGACGTATGGATTTTTGTTTTGTTGATGTTTAGTCGCAACCCATATTGAAGGCTATGATCTTTGATCTTCATCAGTAAGTATTTTAAATCCTCTTCACTTTCAGCAAGCAGAGTTGTGTCATCTGCATAATGCAGGTTGTTAATGAGTCTTCTTCCTCCAATCTTGATGCCACGTTCTTCCTCATAAAGTCCAGCTTCTCGGATATATTTGCTCAGCGTATAAATTGAAGAGACAGGGTGAAAGTATACAGCCCTGACATACACCTTTCTCAACTTTAAACCACGCAATGTTTCCTTGTTCTATTCGAACAACTGCCTCCTGGTTCATGTACAGATTTCTCATGAGCACAATTAGGTGTTCTGGTATTCCCATTTTCTGAAGTGTTATCCATAATTTGTTATGATCTACACAATCAAATGCTTTTGCATAGTCAATAAAACATAGATAGACATCTTTTTGATATTCTCTGCTTTCAGTGAATCTCCACCTGACATCAGCAATGATATCCCTGGTTCCCTGCCCTCTTCTGATTCCCGCTTGATTTTCCGGTAATTCCCTGTCTATATACTGCTGCATTCACTTCTGAATGATCTTTAGTAGAATTTTGCTGGTGTGTAATATTAATGATATTGTACGATAGTTTGCACATTCAGTTGGATCCCCTTTTTTGGGAATAGGCACAAATATGGATCTCTTCCAGTCAGTTGGCCAAGTAGCTGTTTTCCAAATCTGTTGGCATAAACATGTTAACACCTCCAGTGCTGCAT